>CAUYLG010037412.1:0-62097 GCA_963573385.1 Cacajao melanocephalus
TAAAATATTGGTTGGCTGCTTGTTTGTTATTTTCATCTCTTATTCCTTCCTGTCTCCATTGTTAAACACAATTATTGGCATAATAGAGGTTTTTAATACCCATTTTTAGACTGCATTCTAGCCTGGGCAGTAGAACAAGAAATCTGTTCTCTCTCCCTCTTTTTCTTCCTCTTTCTTTCTCTCATACATTCTTTTTCTTTCTTTCTTTCACTCTCACTTTCTTTCCTCTCTTTTTCTTTCTTTCAAAAAATTAAAAAAAAAAGATTATAAAGATATTTTTAATTTTTTCCTTTAAACTTACAATGCAGAATTTTGTTTCCAAATCAAAGATAATTAAGTATTTAAAATATCTTACATACTAAATATGAATGTAAAAAAATGGTGGCTAGGAGGCTGGACTAATTTTCCACTCCCACTTGGAGAGACAGAACAGTGTGTAAGATTGACATTGTCAATTTTTGTTCTAAGCACTACCACATAAACATACCAGGAAATCCAAGAGGATCCACAGATCATTTAAAGGAGGTGGAGTGCTGTTGCAGGCTACCTGGGATAGCTAAAGAACAGCAAGTCAACTTGCTTTCTCAGTTGGGAGGCTTATTAGCTGGAGCAAGTTTTCATCCCTGCTCACTGGCTATCTGGAAATAAACTTGATACTCTTATGGAGCATGGTGGGAGTGAGACCAGCCTTTCAGGTCATGGGCTGCTTGGGAGCTGGGTAAGACCTGTGACTGCCTGCTTTCTCCCACTTCCCTAATGACCTGTGTGACACAGCAGATGCAGCCATAATCCCCATGGGAACATAACTCCATTGGCTTGGAAACCACAGCCTTTACCCCCACAACAGCCACAGCAAGTCCTGCCCAAGGAGAGTCTAAGGTCAGACACCCCTAACCCTACCCCGACCTGATGGTCTTTCTCTACATGTCCTGGTAGCCAAAGACAAAGAACATAATCTTTTGTGAGCTCTATGGCTCCACCTACTTCCTGACCTAGGGCAAGCTTGTATCTACACTACTGCAGCTGATGCACTCTTGAAAGCACCACCTCCTGGATGGAGGCCAACCAATACAAACCAGTGAATTAAACAAAAATATCACCAAGGACGCTCACAGAGTCCACTTCATTCCCCTGCTACCTCCACTGGAGCAGGTGCTGGTATCCATGGCTCAGAAACCTGAAGATGGATTACATCACAGGACTCTTTGCAGACGCTGCCCATTACCAGGCTAGAGCCCCAGTAGCTCTGCTGGGTGGCTAGATCCAGAAGAGAAATAACAATCACTTCAGTTTAGCTCTAGGGAAGTCCAATCCTAGGGGAAGGGGGAGTGTACCAAATCAAGGTAGCACTCTGTGTGACAAAAGAATATGAACAGCAGCCCTTGGGCACCAGATCTTCCCTCTGACATAGCCTACCCAAATGAGAAGGAACCAGAAAAACAATTCTGCTAATGAGACAAAACAAGTTTCTTTAACACTGACAAAAGATCACACTAGTTCACCAGCAATGGATCCAAACCAAGACAAAATCTCTGAATTTCCATAAAAATAATTATGAGGTTCAATTTTTATGCTAAAAACGAAAGCCCCAGTTAATGTTTTTTTTAAACATTTAAAAAAAAAAAAAAAAAAAAAAAAAAAGATGCAGGATAAAAATGGAAAATCTCCAGTGAAGTGACATAAATAAAAAACTTCTGGAAATAAAGGACACACTTAGATAAATGCAAAACGCACTGGAAAATCTTAACAACTGAATCAAACAAGTAGAAGAAAGAATTTAGGAGCTTGAAAACAATGCTTTTGAATTAACCCCATCCAAAAAACACAAAGAAGAAAGAAGTTTTCAAAATGAAGAAAGCCTTCAAGAAGTTTGGATCATGTTAAATGACCAAACCTAAGAATAACTGGTGTTTCCAAAAAAGAAGAGCAATCTAAAAGTTTGGAAAACGTATTTTAGGGAATAATTGAGGAATAAGGAAAATTTCCCTGGCCTTGATAGAGATACAGACATCCAAATACAAGAAGCTCAAAGAACCCCTGGGAAATTTATGCAAAAAGATCATTGCCTCAGCACATTGTCATCAGGTTATCTAAAATGAAGTCAAAGAAAATAATCTTAAGAGCTATAAGGCAAAAATATCAGGTAACCTACAAAGGAAGACTTGTTGGATTAAAAGAAGATTTATCAGCAGAAACTCTACAAGCTTAAAGGGATTGGGGTCTTAGCTTTAGCCTCCTTAAACAAGCAACTATCAGCCAAGAATCTTGTATCCGGTAAAACAAAGCTTCATAAATGAAGAAAAGATAAAGTCTTTTTCAAACAAACAAATGCTGAAAGAATTTGCCACTACCAAGCCAGCACTACAAGAACTGCTGAAAGGAGCTCTAAATCTTGAAACAAATCCTCGAATTACACAAAAATAGAATCTCCTTAAAGCACAAATCTTACAGGACCTATAACACAATGGAAAAAAAAAACACACAAAATAAAACTAAGGTATTCAGGCAACAAATTGCATGATGAATAGAATAGAACCTCATATCTCAATACTAACATTAAATGTAAATGGCCTAAATACTCCATTTAAAAGATACAGAATGGTAGAATGGATAAGAAATCACCAGCCAAGTATCTGTTGTCTTCAAGGACTCACTCAACACATAAGGACTCACATATACTTATGGTATAGGGGTGAAAAAATATATATTCCATGCAAATGGACATTAACAGCAAGTAGAAGTAGCTATTCTCATATCATACAAAACAAACTTTAAAGCAACAGCATTTAGAAAAGATGAAGAGGGACATTATATAATGATAAAAGGACTAGTCCAACAGGAAAATATCACAATCCTAAATGTATATGCACCTAACACTGGATATCCCAAATTTATAAAATAGTTACAACTAGACCTAAGAAATGAGATAGACAGCAATACAATAATAGTGGGGGACTTTAATATTCCAATGACTGCACTAGACAGGTCATCAAAACAAAAAGTCATCAAAGAAACAATAGATTTAAACTACACCCTGGAATAAATGGACTTAACAGGTATCTATAGAACATTCTACCCAACAACTGCTGAATATACATTCTATTCATCAGCACATGGAACATTCTCCAAGATAAACCATGTGATATGTCACAAAACAAGTCTTAACAAATTTGAGAAAATTACATTATATCAAGTACTCTCACAGACCACAGTGAAATAAAATTGGAAATCAACTCCAAAAGGAACCCTCAAAATCATGCAAACACATGGAAATTAAATAACCCGCTCTTGAATGATTATTGGGTCAACAATGAAATCAAGATATAAATTAAAAAAATTATTTGAACTGAACAATCATAGTGATACAACCTATCAAAACCTCTGGAATACAGCAAAAGATGAGTTAAGAGGAAAATTTCATAGCATTAAATACCCACATTGAAAAGTTTAAAAGAGCACAAACAGACAATCTAAGGTCACACCTCAAGGAACTAGAGAAACAAGAAAAAACCGAATGTAAACCCAGCAAAAGAAAAGACATAACCAAGATCAGAGCAGAACTAAATCAAATTGAAACAAACAAACAAACAAAAAACTACAAAAGATACATAGAACAACAACAAAAAATAAAAACTGGCATTTTGAAAAGATAAATAAAATTGGTAGACCATTAGTGAGATTAAACAAGAAAAGAAGAGAGAAGATTCAAATAAGCTCAATTAGAAACAAAATGGGAGATATTACAACTGATACCACAGAAATAAAAAGAACATGCAAGAATACTATGAACAGCTTTACACTCATAAACTAGAAAATTTAGATGAGATGGATGAATTTCTGAAAAATATACAACTCTCCTAGATTAAACCAGGGAGAAATAGAAACTGAACAGATCAATAATAAGCAGCAAGATTGAAATGGTAATAAAAAGGTTACTCACAAAAATGTGCAGGACCAGATGGAGTCACAGCTGAATTCTATCAGCTATTCAAAGAATTGCTTCCAATCCTGCTGACACTACTCCAAAAGATACAGAAAGATAGAATCCTTTCTAAATTATTCTATCAAGCCAGTATTGCCCTAATACTAAAACCAGGAAAGAAAATAAGAACAAAACACACTACTGATCAATATCCCTGATGAACGTATTATATGATGAATATAATAGATGCAAAAATCCCCAATAAAATAGCTAACCCAATCTAACAGCACATCAGAAAGATAATTCACCTTGATCAAGTGGGTTTCATAACAAAGATGCAGATAACATACACAGTGATATACCACATAAACAGAATTAAAAACAAAAATCACATGATCATCTCAATAGATGCAGAAAAAGCATTTGACAAAATCCACCACTCATTTATTGTTAAAACCCTCAGCAAAACCGGAATAGAAGGGACAAACCTAAAGGTAATAAAAGCCATTGATGACAAACCCACAGCTAACATTATGCTAAATAGGGAAAAGTTGAAAGCATTCTCCCTGAGAACTGGAACAAGACAAGGATGCCCACTTTCACCACTTCAATTCAACATAGTACTGGAAGTCCTAGCCAGAACAATCAGAGAAAGCAGTGAAGGGAATCCAAATCAGCAAAGAGGAGGTCAAATTGTCAGTGTTTGCTGATGACATGATCATATGCCTAGAAAGCCCTAAAGACTCATCTAATAAGCTCCTAGAACTGGTAAATGAATTCAGCAAATTTCATGATATAAAATTAATGTACACAAATCAATAGCTCTGCTATATACCAACAATGACCAAGCTGAGAATCAAATCAAGAACTGAACTCCTTTCACAATAGCTGCAAAAAAAATTTTTTAAGCTTAGAAATCTACCTAACCAAGGACATGGAAAACTACAAAACACTGCTGAAAGAAATCACAAATGACACAAACACATGCAAACACATTTCATGCTCATGAATGGGCAGAACCAATATTGTGAAAATCAGCATACTGTTAAAAGCAATCTCCAAATTCAATGTAATTCCTATCAAAATACCACCATCATTTTTCAAAAAACAAGAAAAAACAATCCTAAAATTCAAATGGATCTAAAAAAAGCAGCCCACATAGCTAAAGTAAGACTAAGCAAAAAGAACAAACCTGGAGGCATTATATCACTTGACTTCAAACTGTAATATAAGGTCACAGTCACCAAAACAGCATGGTACTGGTGTAAAAAACAGGCATATAGATCAATGGAACAGAATAGAGAATCCATAAATAAAGCCAAATACAGCCAACTGATCTTTGACAAAGCAAACAAAAACATTAAGTAGGGAAAAAACACCCTATTCAACAAATGATGCTGGGATAATTGGCAAGCCACATGTAGAAGAATGAAACTGGATCCTTATCTCACCTGATACAAAAATCAACTCAAGATGGATCAAACTTAAATCTAAGACCTTAAATCATAACAATTCTAGAAGATAACTTTGGAAAAACCCTTCTAGACACTGTCTTAGACAAATATTTCATGACAAAGAACTGAAAAGTAAATGCAACAAAAACAGAGATAAATAGACAGAATTTAATTAAACTAAAAAGCTTCTGCACAGTAAAATAATCAGCAGAGCAAACAGACAACCCAGAGAGTGGAAGAAAATCTTCACAATGTATACTAAGACTAAGGACTGATATCCAAAATCTACAAGGAACTCAAAGTAGCAAGAAAAAAAAAATCCCATCAAAAAGTGGGCTAAGGACATGAATAGGCAATTCTCAGAAAAAGATATTCAAATAATGAAGAAATACATTAAAAATGCTCAGCATCACTAATGATCAGGGAACTGCAAATGAAAACCACAATGCAACACCACCTTACCCCTGCCAGAATGGTCATCATAAAAAAATAATACATATTAGAGTGAATGTGGTGAAAAGGGAACACTTCTACACTGTTGGTGGGAATGTAAACTAGTACAGCTGCTATGTAAAACAGTGTGGAGATTCATTAAATAACTAAAAGTAGATCTTTCATTTGATCCAGCAATTTTATATCTATATCTATAATGAAATAATACTTAGCTGCAAAAAGGAACAAAATACTGGTATTAGTAGAAACCAGCATGGAATTGCAGACCATTATTCTAAGTAACTCAGGAATGGAAAACCAAACATAGTATGTTCTCACTTAAGTGGCAGCTAAGATTTGAGGACACAAAGACATAATAATGATACAATGGACTTTCGAGGCTCAGGGGAAAGGGTGGGAGGGGAGTGAGCGATAAAAGCCTACATATTGGTTAAAGAGTACATTGCTCAAGTGATGGGTGCGCTAAAATCTCAGAAATCACCACTAAATAACTTATTCATGTACAAATAAATAAATGCAGAAAAAATAATGTATATATTTTATAGTGCATGGTGTACAATTCTGAGACAAATAATTAAGTGTTGTGTTTTTAGTGAAAGATTTTTACTTATATCATGCTCATGAAATTTGGCTTCAGGATATTTTTGGGGTACCATTTTTCTAACCAGTAAAATAAGAAACATAATTATGAAAGTTGTATGGCTGTTCTTATTGATGGCTGTTTTCTCGAGAGAACAATCTGACCTAGAGTCTCCTACAGATACACATGAATTCCATAGACAACTGAGAATTTCTCTTAACAAAAAATTATTTCCTCTTGGTCTCAGGTAATTAATGGCAAGTAAAATCAATAGTTGTTTTCCTATAGTATATTATTACAATCACAGTAACATAACTATTTTCTTTACATTTATTAAATTGTTCTTTCAATGTGATGTATTGGTTAAAAGACTCTAAGCAATTGGAAGAACATAATTATAAAATAACATTTTCAAAAAATCATACAATCTGTAATGCCATTAAAAAGTGAAAGTTTCATTCATAGCTATAGATAAACGATACATGCTGAGCCAGTATTAACATTCAAAATACAAGTTCTGTGTTCTAAAGATTTGTGACAGTCTGATGGCAGGAAATTATTGCAGTAAGATAACAGTTGACCTGTTGCTTTAAAATAATGAGCCAAACCTTTTCAAGAAAGCCTGGGGCACATAGAGGTCAAGCCTACCTGGAGATGCTGATAATGAGAAAGTGAAATAGCTAATTCTTATCTGATTCAATATCCAAGTACAAAAATTCCTGTGAGAAGCCCCATTAAAAACCAATGGATGTTGGCTTTTCCCAAAAAAAAATCTGCCTCCTGGGAAACAATTGAGGGTCTCTCAATTTGCTATTACAAAAAAGGAAGAGAAAGGAAAGGAAAAGAAAGGCAAAAAAATGTTTAAGGCAAAAGAAAGTTCTCATAAGTGCCTTTATGTGAAGTTTTAGGTCTGCTTTAAGCTATCCCAGAAATCTTTACATTAATGACATTCAGATGTGTAAACTTTGGCCTTACGAGTGCACTTGCTATGCTCTCCTTTTTCCTGTTCTCTTCTGACCTTCATTATTCCTGAACCTCCACCCAGTACATGGGGCTCCCGGGGATGCCCCCAATTTTTTTTTCTTTCGAGAGTAAGTGAAAAAGTGAAATTCACAACCTTTATCTTAAAGAGTTATATAAGAAGAAAAGAAAGTTACAGAAACTTTACCAATGCATTAAAAAGTAGTGGCTTAAAGTTATCTGTCAGACTATTCTATTGACTTCAAATGTCAAATTGGCAGGTCACCAACCCCAAAGCCGCACTTTACTGGCCGTTTTTTGGGGAAAGTACCTGATAAGTTTGTTTGCTAGGGTTAATCCTCTGTGTGAGTACCACCTGCCTCTCAGCAGCTCCTCCCCATATTAGGCAAAGTTGTAATAAATGTTGTTTCTTCTGTGAAATGATATACAAAATGGCATCTCTCTGTTTCAGAGGTGGAAAATAAATTTGAGAAGCCATTCTACGAACTACCTGCATGACCTGAAACCTTGTCAAAAAACACAAACAAAAATCCCGGAATTTTGCCTTGAACCTTTGAACTGGGCCAAACCTCAACAACCACAACATTCTGCAAAACAGCTAAATTTCACCAGCACTGTAACTCTTGAACAGCAGCAACTAATTAACTATGGACTAATATACTAAGCGAGGATTCTTCAACATTCATTATTTGAAATCAACTTGTGTAATCACTCTTAGCTTTCTTTCACATTACTACTCCCGTCACCGTCTTCAGAACATAATTTGGCTTCCTACAGGATCTGTTTCTTAAGTTGCAATGCCTAGGACCCCAGTAAATGCCTTGTCTTACCGTTTTGCTGTCTGGTCTTTCACTTTTTCTTGCTGGACACTTCATCACCAGCGAGTGGTGGATGACTGTCAGTTTTGATCTACTGAACATTTTAACTGTCTTCCCTCAGCAACACCAGTTGTCTGGCTGAGACTGTGCAGCCATTCTCAGCACTCTGAGGTGGCTACTTTTGATGGAGGGAAAGTCAGAGGCTGAAGTAACTTGACAGCACCTGTGATTCTATTGAATGTGATAATCAAGCTACAGATTGGCATTAGATGAAGGCACATGTGGAAGACATCACTCATTAGAGTGAGTATCCTCAGATGACTTGCTTTCTTGGTTAATTTGTTTCATTTCACTCTCTGGCCTTGAGCATTTTTAATTTTTGCATGCTGAGACTCAAGTGTAGGGAGGACCTCATCTTCAATGTCCTAGACTCTTAATACAACAGAGCATCGGTGACACTATGGAAAATCCAGATACATACGTAGGTGGTCAGAAGGCACACATAACCCATTTTATCCATTTTGTCCACCAGAGAATTTTTCTACTTAGCAATAATCTTTTGTGAAAGTAAAAGACTCACTGACGAATAACCAAGCCAACAAGGCTTGAAGTAAGAAGGATAAGGTATGTATTTTAATTGTCATGAATAAATATAATAATTTTAAGAAAAGGACTAAGTAGAATCTTGTGTTTCTAATTCTGGGCAAAGAAATGCGGCTGTGTTCAAAGTCACAGAGACACAGCACAGAGGGCCCCTGTACCACACCTGTACCTGTCACACAGGTCTCTGCTACTACACCTGTGCTCTGCCTCAGATTGGTTCTCAGACTGTGGGAACAAATTCAACTACACAGGGTTATTGAATGCTCCCACATATTGGCTTACTATAACATTATATTTTGTTCTCTCCAACGTTACCATCAAATCATCTAATTTTTATAAATCCATGACTAGCACATTTTAATTTTGTTACTTATGGCCATATGAATCAACTTTTTTTTTTACTGTACATTGTAGTTTAAAAAGGATTATATTATAAATTTAAGACACTGTGTAAGGTTTCTGTCTAGTTTTAACACTTGAAGAAAACACAGGCTTGAAGTCACAAGACAGCAGGGGTCCCCATTTCCCAGCATCCTGTGGAGAGGTATACTTGCACCAGGTCAGAGCCAGACAAATGTGCATCAGTAGGTTTTTCTAAAGGGTGTAGTAGTCCACCCTGCTGGTCCCAGTTCAGAGCTTCTGAAATGTATTTTACCAATTCTACACTCTCCTTCTTCAGTGTCGGTGTGCTTTTGGTTCTTCCAGCCCATACTGTAAGACTCCTCTTCATCACACAACTTTTGGACTACTAGAGTTGTCTTCCCAGAAGCACAAAAGGCAAACGGTGCTTGGGAGGTCACATCCCACCAACTCCTGACCTTCCCAAGCCAGTGACAAACAGCTGGGAGCATGTCTTGCCTTTGGGCACAACAAATCTGAGAAGTAACTTAGACTCCAGAGTTTTTTCTGTAGGATCAAGCTAAAGCTACTCTTCTCCAGAGTTAATTGAGAATCACATATTTGATTGTCTTCCTCTTCTCTGACTTGCTTTTCCCCACCCTTTTATACATTTCTCTAGGAAGAAAAGTTCTATGGTAAATCACTTGCACAAGATAATCTTTAATCTTGGGTTAGGATCTATTTTCAGATAATTTGACCTCAAAAGAGAGGCAAGTGTGAAAGCCAACTCTTACCTACAGATTTATTTGGTCACTAGGCTATCTGACCTTGGTGTCAGCAGTTTTCAGTTGTGAAATAGCAGCTGCTGAGCACTTGGAAATTTGGGGAAGCCATGGGAGGTTTGGTGGGTATATTCTTATCTGCTACTGCATAACAAATTACCTCAAACTTAACAGCTTAACCAATGCACATTCATAATCTTACAGTGTCTGTGTCAGGAATCACAGCAGAATTTAACTAAGTCTTCTTCTTTAGGGTCTCCCATGAAACTATAATCAAAGTACCAGACTGGACTGCAGTCACCCTGGGGTTTAACAGGGTAGGATCCACTTCCAAGCTTCCTCAGTGGTTGTTGGCAGGATTCAACCCTTTTGGTTCTTGGTATTATTTCCTTGCTAGCTGTTGGGCAGAGTTCACTCCCAGTTCTTTGCCACTTAAGCCTCTTCAGCATTTTTTAGAAAAGTATAAAAGATGAGAAGGCAAGAGAGAGTTCCAGTAAGAGAGAGAGAGAGCACCAGGAAGATGGAAGTCACAATCTTTTCTAACCTAACCATGGAAGTGATATCTCATCACTTTTGCCATATTCTTTTGGTTGGAAGCAAGACACCAGGTGCAGCCCACATTCAAAGGAAGGAGATTACACAAGGGCATGAATACAAGGAAGACGGATGTAGAACCTTCCCCCTGGAGCCTGCATTTTTCTAGGCAACCTGACATAAGCATCTAGGGCTGTTTTTGGAAAATCTTGCTTGTCACTCTGGTTTCCTTGCATTAAAACTTTAATTTATACCTCAATGATCACATTCATAAGTAAATGCTATGGAGTTTATTATTCTACATAAAAAAAAGCAAAGCCTACATTTACCCATAAATATCACTTAAATGTCAGCATAAGGGAGTAATGCTTGCAATGCTTTCACCTTTGGAATACCTTATAAAAATAAAATAGTTAAAATTCTGTCATGACAAATCATGCCGTTTTGAAACACAAAAATCTCTGCTTCCACTTGGTTGGCATTTCCTTTGACACTTTCTGAAATGATGCTGAGATAATTTGCTTTTTTGCTCAATCTGGCTTGACAACTGGAAGGTATTTTATGCTGGTCTTCAATGAAAAGCTCTGTGTCCACCTCAATGGCTCTAAAATGAATCAGCTCAACTCCTAGATATGAATGATTCATCGGATCTTATCATCCTCATGCTGGCTGCCTTGGCTCTCAATTCACTAATATAATGATTTCTAAATACTCAGTCCAGATGGTCCCTTGGGATGAGCAGGGCAGAGAGAACACAGGTGTGTGAAAGGATGAAGTTTGTTTTATTTTGAATTTTTAATTTAAAAAATGTAGTTATGGCTTGTACTCACACTGCAATAAAGTACTAATACAGTGCCACAGACAGTCTTACTCTCTCCACTACACTACTATGTTCCCCTGTATGTATTCATTTTGCCCAGCCTTAGATAGGTAATAAATAAAGCCTAGTCAATGGGGCTGCCAAGGCAGCCATCATTTAGAATTTGACCTTACACCTATCTAAAATTTCAGAAAAGATTGAGAAATCCCTGCACCCATCAGTAAATGAGAAAACCAAGAGGCATTAAATAAAAAGTAGCAATCCTATGACAGATTGAGTGGCCTTTTATGCTGACTCCAGAGTGAGCTGGAACTATTGACAGGGACCAGTGACCTTGTTTTAATATCAAGTATGCATGAAAGTTATCTTTGGTTTCCAGAAATTTTATTTAATACAGAAATGTTTCTTACTTAAATTGTCATTCTGGTTAAGCATTATGTGTGTGTATACACACACACACACACACACACACACACACACACACACACCCTTAATAGAAAAAAAAAACAAAAAGGCTTTCTTTGTGCCAGAATGTTTAAAAGGCACTAAAATCCCAGGGTACCAGGCATACACCCACTCAGATAGCTGAACAAAATTTCAGGGCCATGCAATTCATATAAATACACAAAGATGTAATGCTGGAAATTCATTATTTTTCTTGTGGGATACTTTCTGTCTCAACAGTAACAAAATTTGTACAATTGTTGAATCAAACAGATGTAGCTTACATTTTGTCTAAAGACCTCAAAATCTGGATTCTGGAAGAATTAGATAAGAGAGAAAGCTCTTGTGTCAAAATGGTAAGCCCTGCAGTGTGTACCCAGCTCTTTATGCTGCTATGAAGGCATAAATAGAAGGTTAAAGTCAGATCTCTATCTATAGTTTAGACTTTCCCAAATGAACAATGTATTTGCTGAACAAGAAGCATGTAATGCCTCTTACACCAGGTAAGTAACTTTTAGGTCTCCATATAGGCCACGGAGTTTGGTAGTTGGGATGCTAAGACACTAAGTGAGCAGAACAAAGCCTGTCAGAAAGCCTGAACTATTTTCTAAAATTTAACAAAATCTGATTCAAAAAGGACTTGAATCTTATTTTTCAAAAAATAGTGTAAGTCTAATATTTAAAATAGAATTGAGTTTTGAAAAAGAATAATATGGTAGATATCGATTTTAAAGTGTGTTGAAAATATATTGTGAACACCATGAACATTAATGGTAGCTGTTATTGGCTACCATCCACCCCCTATTTTTGTCCTAAAAAGGATGCCTCTGAAGCAGCATGGTGTCCTGTCCAAGGGAATAGATAAAGATTAGTAAAGCCACTCACAAGAATCCCATTCCCTGATTTACCAGCCTCTTTGGCATGTAGGGTGAGCAATGATCCAGTTTGGACCAAAAAAGTCTAAGAGAAGAGAGTTGGAGAGGTTCCAGAAAATGTTTCCTTTTCTCTTTTCTTTTCTTTCTCTTTCTTTTTCTTTCCTTCTTTCTCTCTCTCCTTCCCACCTTCCCTCCTCCCCTCCTCCTCTCCCCCCTTCCCCCCTTCCCCCCTTCCCTCCTTCCTTCCTTCCTTCCTTCCTTCCTTCCTTCCTTCCTTCTTCCTTCCTTCCTTTTTGGACATACATTCTTGGCATGATCTCTGCTCACTGAAACCTCAACCTCAAACGATTCTCATGCCCCAGCCTCCCAAGTAGCTGTGACTACAGGCATACGCCACCATGCCTAGCAAATTTTTTGTTGTTGTTTTTTAGTAGAGACAGGCTTTTTCCATGTTGACCAGGATGGTCTAGAACTCCTACCCTCAAGTGATATATCCACCTCAGCCTCCCAAAGTGCTGGGATTACTGGGGTAAGCAACTACACCCTGCCAAACATTTGCTTTATAAGATAAGGGCAGATGGCTTCATTCTTTCTTTTTCCTTTCTTTTACTTTCTTCCAACATGCATATAAATATGAAGACTGGCACCTTAGCAGCCATCTTTGGAGCATGGGGGAAAGCTAAAGAGGATTACAGACACATTATCCTTGAGCCTTTAGGCCAGCACTGCCTACCACCAGATTCCTTAATATGAGAGAAAAAAAAAAAAAAACCATAAATTGCCTCAGCCATTGTGCTTGGGTTTTCTTTTGCTTGGAAACAAATATGTCTTTCATTATTCATCTCTCAGTGTTTTCTTAAATATAGGATATATGTCATTGATGTTATGACTACAGAAGTTAATTTCATGTTTAGAACAAGTCACTAAATAATACTATGTCAATAAGATAAACTTTATTTCATTTCTCATTTTACTACAGTCATTTGGATTATACAAAGAAGACTTAAGTATGACTTAGTCATTTTTTTTGTTAATTATCCTTTTATAAAATGCCTAAACAAGCTTATCAAACTTAAAATTAATAATATTGTTTTGATCCTATTTGTATTTATTATTACTCTTCATTCATATTAAGCAATGCTGGTTTTCTATATTTGATAAGATGATTAGCAGACTTAGGGAACTATATTAAGAAAATATTGAATCAGGTGGCACATACATATGGCAAAATTTTTGAGGGTAAAATGCCAAATTATTAAAGAAAGGAGACACCATTCCACCATATCACGTCTAATGATTGTAGACTGTACTCTCAGATTATATTTGGGTGCAATATTTAGAATATTAACATCTTGCATGTTGTAGGCACCAACAATCAACCAATGATCATAAAGCAAATGACAGAAACAAATGCTAACATATATTTCTGGGACTGTGGGTGACTGTGGGCACAGCTTCAGCAGACTTAAATGTTCCTGCCTGACAGCTCTTAAGGGAGCAGTGGATCTACCAGCACAACGTTTGAGCTCTGATAAGGGACAGACTGCCTCCTCAAATGGCTCCCTGATCCCTGTGTATCCTGACTGGGAGTCACCTCCCAGTAGGGGACAACAGACACTTCATACAGGAGAGCTCTGGCTGGCATCTCTCAGGTGCCCCTCTGGGATGAAGCTTCTAGAGGAAGAAATGGGCAGCAATATATGCTGTTCTGCAGCCTCCACTGGTGATACCCAGGCAAACAGGGTCTGGAGTGGACCTTCAGCAAACTGCAGCAGACCTGCATCAGAGAAGCCTGACTGTTAGAAGGAAAACTAACAAACAGAAAGGAATAATATCAACATCAACAAAGAGAATGTCCACTCAGAGACCCCATCTAAAAGTCACCAGTGTCAAAGACCAAAGGTAGATAAATCCCTGAACATGGGGAAAAACCAGTGCAAAAAGGTTGAAAATTCCAAAAACCAGAATACCTCTTCTCCTCCAAAGGATCACAACTCTTCACCAGTAAGGGAACAAAACTGGACAGAGAATGAGTTTGACGAATTGACAGAAGTAGGCTTCAGAAGGTGGGTAATAAAAAACTCCTCTGAGCTAAAGGAGCATGTTCTAAACCAATGCAAGGAAGCTAAGAGCCTTGAAAAAAGGTGAGATTAATTGCTAACTAGAATTAATCTGGTTAGAGAAGAACATAAACGACCTGATGGAGCTGAAAAGCACAGCAAGATAACTTCGTGAAGCATACACAAGTATTAATAGCCAAAATGATGAAGCGAAAAAAGGGATATCAGAGATTGATGATCAACTCGATGAAATAAAGCAAGAAGACAAGATTAGAGGAAAAAGAGTGAAAAGAAACAAACAAATCCTCCAAGAAATATAGGACTATGTGAAAAGACCAAATCTACATTTGATAGGTGTACCTGAAAGTGACGGGGAGAATGAAACCAAGTTGGAAAACACTCTTCAGGACATTATCCAGGAGAACTCCACCACTCTAGCAAGGTAGGCCAACATTCAAATCCGGGAAATATAAAGAACATCGTAAAGATACTCCTCGAGAAGAACAACCTCAAAATACATAATCATCAGATTCAACAAGGTTGAAATGAAGGAAAAAAATTTAAGGGAAGCCAGAGAGAAAGATTGGGTTACCCTGAAGGGAAAGCCCATCAGACTAACAGCAGATCTCTTAGCAGAAACCCTACAAGCCAGAAGAGATTGTGGGCCAATATTCCACATTCTTATGAAAAGAATTTTTAACCCAAAATTTCATATCCAGCCAAACTAAGCTTCATGAGGGAAGGAGAAATAAAAATTTTTAACAATAAGCAAATGCTGAGACATTTTGTCACCACCAGGCCTACCTTAAAAGAGCTCCTGAAGGAAGTACTAAACATGGAAGGAAACAACCAGAATCAGCCACTGCAAAAATGTAACAAATTATAAAGACCATTGACACTATAAAGAAACTGCATCAACTAATGGGCAAAATACCCAGCTAGCATCATAATGACAGGATCAAATTCACACATAACAGTGTTAACCTTAAATGCAAATGGGCTAAATGCCCCAGTTAAAAGACACAGACTGGCAAATTGGATAAAGAGTCAAGGCCCATCAGAGTGCTGTATCCAGGAGACCCATCTCACATGCAAAGACACACAAAGGCTCAAAATAAAGGAATGGAAGAAGATTTACCAAGCAACTAGAAAGCAAAAACAAAAACAAAAATCAGGGGTTGTAATCCTAGTCTCTGATAAAAACAGACTTCAAACCAACAAAGATCAAAAGAGACAAAGAAGGGTATTACATAATGTTTAAGAAATCAATGCAACAAGAAGAGCTAACTATCCTAAATATATATACACCCAATACAGGAGCACCCAGATTCATAAAGCAAGTTCTTAGAGATATACAAAGAGACTTAGACTCCCACATAATAATAGTGGGAGCCTTTGTCTTTCCACTGTCATTATTAGCTCAACAAGACAGAAAATTAACAAGGATATCCAGGACTTGAACTCAGCTGTGGACCAAATGGACCTAACAGACATCTACAGAACTCTCCACACCAAATCAACAGAATATATATTCTTCTCAGCACCACATCACACTTACTCTAAAATTGACCACATAATCAGAAGTAAAATACTTCTCAGCAAATGCAAAAGAACAGAAATCATAACAAACAGTCTCTCAGAACACACTGCAATCAAATTAGAACTCATGATTAAGAAACTCAATCAAAACCACACAACTACATGGAAACTGAACAATCTGCTCCTGAATAACTACTGGGTAAATAACGAAATTAAGGCAGAAATAAATAAGTACTTTGAAATCAATGAGAACAAAGATACAACATATCAGAATCTTTGGGACATGTTTAAGACAGTTTGTAGAGGGAAATTTATAGCACTAAATGCCCACAGAGGAAGCAGGAAAGATCTAAAATCAACACACTAACATCACATTTAAAAGCACTAGAGAAGCAAGAGCAAACAAATTCAAATTCTAGCAAAAGACAAGAAATAATTAAGATCAGAGCAGAACTGGAAAAGATAAAGACATAAAAACTCTCCAAAAATATCAATGAATACAGGAGCTGTTTTTTTGAGAATATCAAAAAAATAGATAGACTGCTAGCCAGACTAATAAAGATGAAAAGAGAAAAATATCAAATAGATGCAATAAAAAATGATAAAGGGGATATTACCACTGATCCCACAGAAATACAAACTACCGTCAGAGAATACTATAAGCACTTTTATGAAAATAAAATAGAAAACCTAGAAGAAATGGATAAATTCCTGAACGCATACACTCTCCCAATACTGAACCATGAAGAAGCTGAATGCCTGAATAGACCAACAACAAGGTCTGATATTAGGCACCAGTTAATAGCCTACCAACCAAAAAAAAGTCCAGGACCAGATGGATTCACACTCAAATTCTACCAGAGGTACAAAGAGGAGCTGATACCATTACTCCTGAAACTATTCTAAACAATAGAAAAAGACGGAATCTCCCTAATTCATTTTATGAGGCCAGCATCATCCTGATACCAAAACCTGGCAGGGACACAGCTGAAAAATATAATTTCAGGTCAATATCCCTGATTAACATTAATGCAAAAATATTCAATAAAATACTAGCAAAGCAAATCCAACAACACATCAAAAAACTTACCCACCACGATCAAGTCAGCTTCATCCCTGGGATGCAAGGCTGGTTCAACATCAGCAAATCAATAAATGTAATTCATCACATACACCGGACCAATGACAAAAACCACATGATTATCTCAATAGATGCAGAAAAGGTCTTCTACAAAATTCAAAACCTCTTCATGCTAAAATCTCTCAATAAACGAGGTATTAGTGGAATGTATCATGTATTAATATGTATCATAAATAATAAGAGCTATTTATGACAAACCCACAGCCAATATTATGCGGAATGGGCAAAAACTGGAAACATTCCCTTTGAAAACTGGCACAAGACAAGAATGCCCTCTCTCACCACTACTATTCAGCATAGTATTGGAAGTTCTGGCCAGGGCAATCAGGCAGGAGAAATAAATAAAGGGTATTCATTTAGGAAAAGAGAAAGTCAAATTGTCTCTGTTTGCAAATGACATGATTGTGTATTTAGAAAACCCCCATCGTCTCAGCCCCAAACCTCCTTAAGCTGATAAGCAACTTCAGCAAAGTTTCAGGATACAAAATCAATGTGCAAAAATCACAAGCTTTCCCATACACCAATAACAGACAGAGAGCCAAATCATGAGTGAACTCCATTCATAATTGCTACAAAGACAATGAAATACCCAGGGATACAACTTACAAGGGATGTGAAGGACCTCTTCAAGGAGAACTACAGACCACTGCTCAAGAAAATAAGAGAGGATACAAACAAATGAAAAAACATTGAATACATAATGTTGAGATATAAAATGATAATGGTAGTAAATTTTAATCACCCTACCTATTTCACAAAGATACCTACCTTGAGTCTATCTTTTTAGCAGAGATATCTCACATTATTCTCTGTTTTTAAACACACATGTGCCAATATATAGAGATGTATAGGAACTTCAATTACTTCTGTCTTAGAAAAATGAGATTTTAATAACAGTTTAGCAATTTTTGTCTTTAGAATATAACTTATATCCCACCAGATCAATAATGAGAGATACATTTCACTTTTGATAGCTGGGTTATACTACACAATGTTAATATTTTATAGCCAATGCAAACATTACCTACCCTGTTAGCATATATAAATCTACTCCCAAATCATGTGCTACCATTAAAAAAGTCCTTGTAGGCATATATGTTTCTACTTATGTTTATTGAATTTTTCTCTAGAAGAGAGATCACCTCTTCCTCACACACACAACAAAATAGGATTAAGTCAGAGGATGTATAATTTTAACTCACAGTTGTTATTGATTATGTGAGATTATATTTCTCCACAAAATGTTCCAGTAAACACATTTCCCGATTTAATACTTGATATTACTAGTCTTTTAAATTTTGCTAATCTGATGTTTTTGAAAAATGATGTCTTCTTGTTATTTACTTACCATGAGTTTCAGATTTTTAAAAATTTCTTTCTTTCCTTATTTTAATAATTTTCTGTTATCTTTTATGGGTTGCCTTTATTGCTTACTGTGCCATTTGTATTTGAATTTTTGCTGCTTTTGAATTTAGTCGTGTGTGTGTATGTGTGTCTGTGTAAACACAATGGTCCATATACAATGATCCACATATATACACATATAGAGAGAGTATTAAATTTCGTTTACAATAAATTATTTAAATTATTTCCTAGTCTATTATTTGTCTTTTAGCTTTTCTCAGTATAAATCTATCTATCTATCTATCATCTATCTATCTATCTATCTAGCTAGCTAGCTAGCTAGCTAAAGCTATCTATCTCTGTGCCTTTTTATCTATCAAATTTTATTTTCTCATGTAATGTGGATAATTTACATATGGACAATAGAGATTTTATTTTTGTGTTAAGTGTGTTAGACTTTATTTTCATTAAGTTGGTTAAGTTGGTTAGGCAATCACTTATTAAGCAATTTAACATTTTCCGGGAGACCGAAATAACACTTTTATCAGTGGTGTGCTACCAATGCCAATTGTTAAAATTTTAGGAGTTTTGCTAGCTGGTTGGTATGACATTGGTAGCTTAAAATTGGCTATAGTCTAAGCATTTATATCACAGAAACTGGTAAACTGCACATCAGTCTCCTCCACTTTGCTCCAGCCCCAGAAAACTGAATGTTAAACATTCTTATCACTTTTTAGTCATATGTGTTTTCCATATGTTCTTGGGCCTAATGTTGAACTCTATATTTCAATCCTTTCATCTTTTTGTTTAATGATATACAAATATTTTATATTTATAGTAGACCTGTTTCAGAAACTGGTGTAACAAAAATACTTTGTAAAATTTTGCAAAAATGTTTTGGCATTTCTAACATTTACTATATATTTTAAAAGACTTTTGACAAGTTGTCACTCTCAAATTACTAAAAAAAAGAGCAGAAATTGTTATTTTGACTGAAAATTTATTATATCAGTATATTTGTTTGGGAACAGATCTTTTTAGAATATCACATTCTTCCATTCAAAAAAAGTATTTTTTCTTTGTTCAGCATTTTAAATAAATATATTTATGTCCTCTTAGACTCACTATAATGAGTCTACTTGTCTTACTATTATTAATTTAAATCGTGAAACTAAAATTAAAACATAATTCATTCACTTTTTTCAAATTGCAAGGCTGATGTGCTCTGAATGAAACTGAGCATCCTTTTTTTTAGTGACACCTTTCCCATGTAATTAATTAGTTAAGAGGCAGTTGCTAAGTAGATATCAATCTATCTATGAATCTATTTATCCACTTATCTACATTCTTCTTCTAGAAGTTTTATGACTTCAGAACCTACATTTACATTTTTAATGCATTTCAAAGTAAATTTGTATGTTATGTAAAACAATGGTCCAATTCTATTGTTTTGCATGTATATGTACAGTTTTCCCAACAGTATTTATTGAAGGAATTGTCCTTTTCCCATTGTAAATTCTTGGTGCATTTGGCAAAGATTAGGTATTTTGGGGGCTCTCTACACTGTTCTATAGATCTGTTTCTGTTTTTAATCCCAATACCATACTCTTTTGATTACTATAGCTTTGTAATATAGTTGAAATCAGGGAATGTAATAGCTCTAACATTGCTTTTCTTAAGATGTATTTGGCTATTTATGGTACTCTGAGACTCCATATAAACTTTTGAATTTTTTTCTATTTCTGTAAAAAATGTTACTGGAATTTTACAGGGATTGCATTAAATCTGTAGATCACTTCAGGTAGTATGACATTATGATAGTATGTATATACTTTTCTTGTTTTCTAGCCTTCTTATCTGGCTGTGATATAATGTTAGTACTGGTCCCTTGTGGAAAATGGGAAGATGTTGATCAAAGAGCATAAACTTTCAGTTATAATGTGAGCAATTATGGGATTTAACGCATACCATTGGCTGTGATAACTTGGTTAATTAATTTGATTTGATAATAATTACAGTATATGCATATTAAGTAACCACATTTGTACTCCTGGAACATACACAATCCTTATTTGTCAATTAGATATTATAAAATTTAAAAATAATAAAATTTGAAAATAAATTATGTCATTAATAGGTATAATAGTCAGGGTTCTCCAGAGGGACAGAATATATATATATATATATATATATACATATATATATATATATATATATATATATACACATATATATATATATACCCTCTAAGTTCTATCCCTCTGGATAAACCTGACTGTTACACATATTATTAATTATGTATTTAAGTAATTATTAACTCACACAATCGAAATGTCTCACAATAGGCTGTCTGCAAGCTGAGGAATAAGGAGAGCCAATCCAATTCCCAAAAATGAAGAACATGGAGTCCAATGTTCAAAGGCAGGAAGCATCCAGCATGAGAGAAAGATACAGGCTGGGAGCCTAGTTAAGTCTGTTGTCACACATTTCTGCTTGCTTTTTATAGTTTAGCCATGATGGCAGCTAATCAGATAGTGCCCACCCAGATTAAGGATGGGTGTGCCTTCCCCAGCCCACTGACTCAAATGTTAATCTCTTTGGCAACATCGGCACAGACACATCCAGCATTAACACTTCATATCCTTCAACTCAATCAAGTTGATACTCAGTATTAACCATAGCAAGTCTATCCCTTGTCAATTTGAACCTGTACACATCTCCTGAGATTATACATAATCTTCAAATAAAGACAATAATAAGGTCATAACTACTCTTAACATAATATAACTATCTATACCAGGAACGGAACAGTCCCCAACCCAAATACTATTATATAAAGTTAACAATGCCTAAATGCTGATGTGAAGTCAATAAAACTTATGTCACATGATAAAGAAAAAGGGAAATAAAATGAAGCTATTTTCTTAGTACAAGTATATATATGAACAAACATATTTTTAACAAAAAAAGGAGAAAATACTCATGACAATTACAGTCCTCGTTTCTGCAGCTGGTCACGTGGTTATAGCTGGTACTGATGACTACCTTCTTCTACTACTGAATCTATATTCCCTTTGCCTTCAGCAAGTACCACAGCAGTTGTGGTTTCATTTGTTTGTTTTTTCTTGTTGGAGTGACCCAAACTTTTATTACAGAAGAGTCTGGGTCACTTGTAGTCCTGCCTGGATTGGGCTGTTGTCATTTCCCATTGACCTTAACCACAGGGCATGGTAATACTAAGAGAAACCCTAATGGATCTCCTGTATTACATGTATACTCTTCCTTTCCTCCACTGTGGAACAATAGACTGATTTTATCTTGATAGTCTCGGTCAATCACCACAGCCAACACTGTAACTTAAAGGTAGTGTAACTTAAACGCTGTAACTTCTTAGCCTGTGGACTTAAAGGTAAGAGGAGCCCCAAGTGTCCAAATGGCAATCTTAACTTCCAGTTAATGGAATCATTGTTGTGTCTCCTGGGGGCAGCATTCCTCCCTATGGAACTAAGACCTCTAGGACAGCAGAATGTAATGTCGAGGGAGCAGGAAACAAAAATTTTGCTAGTGGATCACTAGGTGTAATAGTGAATGGTGCCACTTCCACCTCCATCCCTTTATTCCTGGACCCATGAATCCTGGCTATGGAAAAAACAGTACCATATATTGGAAGCTGAATCAGAGCATACATGGTCTTCTGGATAACTTTTTCCCAACCCTGCCAAGTACTGTCACCTAGCTAGCATTATAATTGGGACTTCAAAAGGCCATTCAACCATTCTATCAATCCAGCTGCTTTAGGATGATGGGGAACATGGTAAGACCAGTGAATTCCATGAGCATGGGCCCACTATAAAGTGAGTGCCTTGGTCAGAGGCAATGCTGTGTGGAATACAATGGTGGTGGATAAGGCATTCCATGAGTCCACAGATGGTAGTCTTGGCAGAAGCATTTCATGCAGGAAAGGCAAACCCATATCTGGAATAAGTGCCTTTTTCCAATGAAGACAAACTTCTGCCCTTTCCATGATTGAAAAGGTTCAATATAATCAACCTGCCACCAGGTAACTGGCTGACCACCCTGAGGAATGGTGCCATATCAAGAGCTCAGTGTTGGTCTCTGCTGCTGGCAAATTGGACACTCAGCAGTAGCCATAGACAGGTCAGCCTTGGTGAGTGAAAATCCACGTTACTGAGCCCATGTGTAATCTCCATCCCTGCTACCATAGTCACTTAGTTCATGGGCCCATTGGGTGATGACAGGAGTGGCTGGGGAAAGAGGCTCAGTGGTGTCCACAGAACAAGTGGGTCATCCTATCCACTTGATTATTAAAATTCTCCTGTGCTGAGGTTACCCATTGGTGAGCACTCATATGGGATACAAATACCTTCACAGTTTTTGACTACTCAGAGAGGTCCATCTACATATCCCATCCCCAAATTTCTTTGTCATCAATTTTCCAATCATGTTCCTTCCAAGTCCCTGACCATCCAGCCAAACCATTGGCTATAGCCCATGCATCAGTATATAATCACACATCTGACTATTTCTACTTCCATGCAAAGTGCATAATCAGGTGCAATGCTCAAAGTTCTGCCCAGCAGGAAGATTTCCCTTTATCATTGTTCTTCATGGATGTCCTAGAAAGGTGTGGTACTGCTGCAGCTGTCTACTTTTGGGAGATGCCTGCATATTGTGCAGAACCCTCTGTGAACCAGGTTCTAGTCTTCTCTTCCTCTGTCAACTGACCACAGGGAACTCCTCATGAGGCCATCAATGCAGGCTGGGGGAGAGAAGTCAGGGAAGGTAGGAGTGGAGACCATGGGCATTTGAGCCACTTCCACGTGTAGCTTACTTGTGCCTTCAGGATCTGCTTAAGCCCAATCCCATGTATACCACTTCTATTTGATGATGGAATGTGGCTGAGTATGACCCATCTTATGGCTATATGGGTCAGAAAACATCCAGTTTATGATAAGCAATTCAGGTCATATGGTGACTTGATGACTCATAGTCAAACATTCAGTTTCCACCAAAGCCCAGTAATGGATCAAGAACTCTCTCTCAAAAGGTGAGTAGTTGTCTTCAGAAGATGGCAAAGTCTTGTTCCAAGATCCCAGATGCCTCCACTGTGTTTCACCTATGGGCGCCTGCTACTGACACTTCAGCACCAATTGGCTCTGCTGGGTCATATGGCCCAAGTGGTAGAGCAGCTTTCAGAGCAGTCTGGACCTGTTGCAGAGCCTTCTCCTGTTCTGGACCCTACTCAAAACTGACAAACTTTTTGGTCACTCAATAAATGGGCTAGAGTAACACACCCAAATGAAGAATGTGTTGCCTCCAAAATCCAAATAGGCCCACTAGGCATTGTGCTTCTTTCTTGGTTGTAGGAGGGATGAAATGCAGCAGATTATCCTTCACCTTAGAAGGAATATCTCGACAGGTCCCACACTACTGGACCCCTAGAAACTTTACTGAGGTAGAAGGTCCCTGAATTTTAGTCAGATTCATTTTCCATCCTCCGGCACACAAACATCTGAACAATAAGTCCAGTGTGTTTGCTACTTCTTGCTCACTGGATCCAATCAGAATAATGCCATCAGTGTAATGGACCAGTGTGATAATGTGTGGAAGCAAAAACAGATCAAGGTCTCTCTGAATAAAGTTATGACACAAAGTGGGAGAGTTGATATACCCGCGGGTAGGATAGTAAAGGTATATTGTTGCCCTTGCCAACTGAAGGCAAATTGCTTCTGGTGGGCCTTACAAGCAGGAATAGAGAAAAAGTCATTTGCCAAGTCAATGGCTGCATATCAGGTACCAGGAAATGTGTTAATTTGCTCAAACAATGAAACCACATCGGCTACAGCAGCTGGAATTGGAGTCACAACTTGGTTAAGCTTATGATAAGCCACTGTCATTCTCCAAAATTCATCTGCCTTCTTTGTGGGCCAAATCAGAGAACTGAACAGGGATGTGGTGGGAATCACCACACCTGCGTTTTTCAAGTCCTTGATCACGGCACTAATCTCCACAGCCTCTCTAAGGATGCGATATTATTGTTTATTTATGATTTTTCTAGGTAGAGGCAGCTCTAATGGCTTCCATTTGACCCTTCCCACCATAATAGCCCTCACCTTAGCAGGAAGAGAGCCAATGTGGGGGTTCTGCCAGCTGCTAAGTATGTCTATGCCAATTATGCATTCTGGCACTGGGGAAATGACCACAGGATGAGTCTAGAGACCCACTGGACCCACTGTCAGTTGGAAGTGACCTAAAACTCCATTAATTACCTGACTTCTATAAGCTCCTTCTTTAATTGGAGGATCACAGTGACATTGTGTCTCTGGGAATCAACCTCAGCTCAGAGCCACTGCCCAGTAGTCCCCAAAATGTTTAATCATTCCCCTTTCCACAATGCACAATCACCCTGGTAAAAGTCCAGAGGTCTCCTTGGGGAACAATGGAAGAAAAATTAACAACATAAATTTTCAGTAATGTAGTGGGGTCCTTCCTCAAGTGGACCCAGCCTCCCTTTCATTGAAGGGGTTCTGGGTCCATTAACTGGCTCAAGTCTGGAAATTGATTGAGGGATTCTGATTCTGTTTTTATAATTCAAATTAGTCTTCTGTATATTCAACCTAGAAATTTAAATTAAGTAGAAATGCAGTAGGCTTTGTATCAATTTCACTTCTAGGAACACCATGAATAATTAGTCAATGCCAGAGCTCTATATGAGTCAGACTATTCTGATTGCTGCTTTGCCTCTGGTGTCCATTATGGTAGCTACTTCCACATTGCCTTTGATGGTTGGGTGCTGCCACTTGATCCCTACCACCTCATGATCCAATTTCCATTGTATTTAAGTTTTGTAATTGAGTGACTATGGTTCCCAGTTAGATCTGACATAGAGAAGAGCAATTACAGGACCCTTCAAAAACACAGGTGCTGCCCTCACAAATTTTTCACAAGACATTGGTCATGGGTCTGTCTTCTGGACCCTCCCAGCTGGGATGAGTAGATCTAAAGTGACTAATCCACTCCACCATCCTAATCTCTCTAAACCTTTGGATCCCTTCCTCTACCTTAACCCGAGAGTTCAGGCATTTCCTGTTCACTTACAATGGGCCATCTTTTAATCCATATTTTATCTAATCAAGCAAATAAACGATTAGAACCCTTTTTAACTCCCTGAGCTGCAACATTAAATGCAGAGTCGCTACTTAGTGGGCCCAAATCAATAAAGTTAGCCTAATCGAACTCTATGTTCTTTCCTTTATTATCCCACACCCATATCTATTCCCATGCCTGTTCTCCAGATTTCTGTTTATATAAATTAGAAAACTCAAGCAATTCTTTTTCAGTGTAGCATACCTCCTTATGGGTCACACTCTAAACCTTGTCTCTAGGGACCCACCAGGACTTTAGTCTAGTTATAGGTCTAGAAGCTAATGGGGCTATTAGGGGTGGCTCCTGAGGAGAATCAACATTATCTTGCCTGGTAACTGCTTGAGGGAAAGCCATCACTGTTGCTTCAGGCAGAACAGGGTGTATCTCCTCAGATACAGGTGAAAAAACTAATGGCAGCATGGTTTGAGGAGGGGATGTTCCACTACTGGGGATGGGAAAGCTGTTTCCTCTAGCAATAAAGGTTCATGGGAATTTACAAAATCAGTGTCCCCAGCTTTATCAGAGTTCTCCCACATACCCTCATTCCAAGTTGCAGGGTCTCATTCTTTTCCAATCAATGCCTCACTTTAAAAGTAGACACCAGGTGAGGCTGTGCAGGCACATTTGGTTGCAGGTCAGCCACTAGCATAATAAGAGCTTGGGTCTGTTTTCTCACAATTTCAGTTCTTTCTCTACAGGAGATAAAACTTTCACTTGGGGCAATCTTAGAAGATTTGGGCTCGGTATCTGCTTCTGAAGCCAAGAGTTAGAATTCCTGAGTTCATCATTTTCTTTCATCAGTTTGTCCAGTGAACATAGGAGCAACCAACCAGTTTCATTATGTTCCTTGGTTCTCCACATATGATCAAAGTTATTATGTATAGAGTCACTAACTGTTGGGAAAAACAGCGGAGGAGAAAGGACTTACAGAGTGCCTACATAAATTGGTTATGAGTAACATATAAACAAGGAACAACAAACTGCGGAAGGCCACAGGAGGCCTCTGAGGAGGAAGGCCTCTCCATGCCTCATGTTCTGGTGCAGGGTGACCTTCAGCTCTGTTACCATAAACATTGTGCTCAAGGACTTAAAACCCCTTCATAGCACTATGACATAGCCAGACTTATAGGCTCTTTGTTAAGGCCTGAGTTCCATCAGCTGTGCATAGATAATAGGCTAAAGATAACCACATGTTCTAGTTTTGTGAGACTCCTAAACCACCACTATTACAAATCCTTAGGATGACATACCATTTCCGGCTCACTGATTCACTCTACCATCACTCCACCCCACCCTATAGATCAAAGTGATTGTAATCAATAAATAGTGTGAATGATCAGAGCTCAGGGCCTTCACTGTCACCTCCGGAGTAATAAAGTGATGGCCTCCTGGTCCCACTTTTCCTCTTAATCTTTTTCTCATTCCTTTCTTGCCACCAAACTCAGGGTACCCATGGGTGATGTAGGGCTGGCTCCCTACATTCTGGTGCACCAATGAGTGGGGCTCATGGATTCCCTACAACTAACCTTTCATGAATGGTGAATCAGGAGTTTCAAATGCATTTATTTTGTCTAACTCTGTAAACCATTCATCCCGAGGACTCTCATGTAGTCTCCATACTATTAGAAGTAGAGTCCTTGGCATTTTGGGGTCTAACTATATTAACCAGCCAAATCCAGAAACCCTGAAAGCAATGAAAGAGCTCCATCCTTAATATTGTTCCTTTAGAACCACTCTTGGTACCAAAATCTGTATTACTCAGGGTTCTCTTAAGGGACAGCACTAATAGGTTAGATGCATATCTATAAGGGAGCTTATTAAGGACTATTGAAGCACATTATCACAAGGTGAGGTCCCACAATAGGCCATCTTTAAGCTGAGGAGCAAGGAAGCCAGTTTGAGTCTCAAAGCTGAAGACTTGGAGTCTCATGTTTGACAGCAAAAAGCATCCAGCACAGAAGAAAGATGTAGTCTGGGAGGCTCAGCCAGTCTCATCGTTTTACATTTTCTGCCTGCTTTTTATATTCTAGCCATGCCAGCAGCTGATCAGATGGTGGCCAAACAGATTAAGGGTCAGTCTGCCTTTCCCAGACCACTGACCCAAATTTTAATTTCCTTTGGCAACACCCTCAGAGACACACTCAGAATCAATACTTTGCATCTTCAATCAAGTTGACACTCAATATTAGCCATCACAACATGGCAAATAATTAGAAGGATATTTGCCAATGTAGTCATTTTAAAAAAGATGTGATGGTCCAAGCTACTAGACTTCTGGCAGTTCTCAAACTCCAAGCTGTTACTATTTTCTGAAACACTGCTCATATCATAATATAAATAAAACCAATGTCTGACCAAAACTTCAATATTTTTTCACCTCTTACCATTATAGTATGTGCACATAAATATACCCATTTCGAAGAAATGGGAGCGTTTCCACACCATTTTGAAATGTTGTAAGGACATAAGCATACCTCTGACTTGCCCATGAGAGATGGAGTCTAAAGACCTTTATCTCAGTTTTGCCATGAATACATATAAAAGAAAATAACATGAATCCTAGAGGAAGGCTCAAAGTGTGTGGGAGAAATGCTCTTGTCTTCTTTGGCACTAACTTTTTGATAAAATATTTCAGTGAGAGGTAAATTGGAAGTTCTGTTTAAATTTGAATCATTAAACCTTAAGAAAAAATAAGAACCAAAGTAAAAATTGGCTTTACATATGTACAGAATGATTTAAAGTTGAAAATTCAGATATATTTTTGTTGTTTAAAGAACATATCTTAGTCAGTTAGAACTGCTATAAGAAATTACATTAGACTGAATGGCTAACATATGACAGATATTTATTTCTCACTATTCTGGAGTCTGGAAATCCAAGATCAGGGTGTCAGCACAGTCAGGTTCTGATGTGGACCCTCTTCTAGTTGTTGACAACTGTCTTACTGTGTCGTCACACAGTGGAGAGCAGAGAAGAGAAATAAACTCTCTAGTGACTCATCAGGGAATGAATCCCATTCTTGAGGACTCCACCCTCATTATCCAACCTAATCCTAATTAGCTCCCAAAGGCTCCACATTCTAATACCATCACACTAGGGAGTAGGGTTTCAGCATATGAATTTTGAGAGGATACCAACATTTAATCTGTAACAGAGTAGATATTGTAATTGCTAAGGAAACCTGCAGAAAGCTAATAGTGATCTTTATTTTCACAAGTGGGGTTTAAGTTTTTACCTGGTATCCTCTGTGAATCTCAGAAAAGAGCACAAATAACAACTGGAAACAGTGGTTGCAAATAATATACAGCTTGAGTTGGTCATAAAAACTTGAGATCCTTTTCATATGACTGTGTTTTGTAATAAGGAGGAATATTTGTATGTGTATGAGTCCACCTAATGGAGTTGAAATCCAAACCTCTTGCTATTCTTAGCCTTAGACCCTATTTGAACTTCTCTTGGTATTGGATCAGGAACTTGCCTGAGAGATGTTCGGGTCAGTTCTTGGTGATGCCTAATCCTGGGCGGCCCATTTCTTAAACCTCATGAATATGCAACATCAATCAGCCCATCATTTTTAGCCTATGACCTCGTAATTTGTGGTTAAACTTGCAAGGATATATGTGCCTTTCTGAAAAGAAGTAAATAAACATTTCTATCATAAGAAGCTGATGAGATTATCATTATTTTTATTATTTATAGTAGTAGCAGTAATCACTATACATGATATGTTTATGTAATCTAATCTGAGAAACATCCTATTGTGTTTATTCAGAAATTCTTAACTGACCTCTAAGGAAGACCAGGCTGATTGTCCAGTGGAGTCTATTCTCAGAAGTTAACTTCTAACATGGACTGACATGTACCTCAGGGCCACATTGGGAGCTTTGTTGCCCTCTAATGATAGACTCTGGCAGAAGTACATAGGGCCCCAGTCACTGCAAATGCTTTGTAGAACCCAAGGCACCATTTTTAAGCTGAGAGGTAATACCAGGTAGAGATTAAATATGTGGACATGCTCCCACCAAATCTGCACATTCTGAACAACAGAACTTAAAGTATAATAAAAAAAAAAAGAAAGGAAAAAAAATTCACATACATTAGAGCCCAACTAGCTGGGTTCAAATCCAGGTTCTCTACTACCTTCTCTATCTGCCCACTACACTTCTTCTTGGGCATAGTGTCTTACCTCTGTCTCTGGGGCTCACTGCCCTTCAGCTCTGCTGCCCTTCCAATGCTATCTTCAATATACCACACAGTTCTCTGCCTGACAAATTCCCAATCTACTAAATCTGAATTTGCTATTCAACTTTCTGAAATGTTCTTTCCTTAGATATGGTCTTAGGACTCACATTGCATAGGTCTCAATCAAACAGCATCTTCTCTTAAAGGATTTGTCTGAGTACCTTTGTAAATAGAACCCCATTATTTTCTATCCTTTTACCTTGCTTTTTCTTTCTAACATTCAACAGTTCTTGACACTTCATTAAAAAAGAAAAGGAAAACAATGAGGGAGATACCGTTTTTTTGTTTGTTTGTTTAACCTGGAGCTTTCTAAGTATTCTGTAGCTGTTGGTTTTTAACAAATATTGGCTGAATGGATCAATAACTCTTAACACTAAATTCCCTACTCCACTCCTCTACCCTCCAGATTGAGACAGAGAAAAGGTGGGTCAGAAAAGGTAGTTAGAGTTGCTAATTATACAACCCCATGGTCATTTTTCTATTTTTCAGTTTACTTGTCCTAATAAATAATTATACTCTTAAGAGTCTCCTTCTAGTAAAAAACAGTTTCCTCAGTTGGCTTTGATAACAGTACCACTATCTGTCTCTACTGTTTTGAGGATGTATTGTTAGCCTATTTTATCAGGCATTTCTTTTTCTTGTATTTTCCCTTTAAGTGTTAGTATTCCATAGGGTTTCATTTTCAGCAATGACTTTTCTCACTCTGCCTGCTTTATCTGAGAAATGCCAACTATTCTCATGGTTTTAAATATCTGATTATGCTAACAGTGCTTAGTTTCTAGTTCCAGACATGCCATATAACTTTTCTAGACATCTTTCCTACCTGGATGTTCCATAGACTACTTAAGTTCACTCGGCCTTAGCTGGGATAGTTATACACTCCACAAATCTCCTTTACTTCAAGGTGTTCTCTAACTTACTTTGTAATTAAAACATATATCAGAGATTAGATCACATATCTGTTGAAAGAAAGGAAGTAAAAGGAAAAAAAAAGAAAGTAAAGGAAAAAGGAAAGGGAAGGGAAGGGAAGGTGAAAGGGAAAGGGAAAGGAAGGAAAAAGAAAGGAGGGAAAGAGAAAGGGAAACAAAGGAGGGAAAGGAAGTACAAGACAGACACAGGGAAAGGAAGGAAGGATAAAAAGTTATATAGGGGCCTGGCATGGTGGCTTATGCCTGTAATCCTAGCACTTTGAGAGGCTATGGGTGGAGGATCACTTGAACTCAGGAGTTTGAGAGCGGTCTGGGCAACAGAGGGATATCCTAGCTCTACAAATAAAAAATAATAAAAATAAAATATAATAAAAAATTAGCCAGGCATGGTGACATGTGCCTCTGGTTCCAGGTACTTGGGAGGCTGAGGTAGGAGGATGGCCTTACTCTGGGAGGTCAAAATTGCAGTGAACCATGAGCATGCAACTGCACTCACTCCAGCCTGGATGACACAGTGAGACTCCACCTCAAGTAATAATAATATAGAAAAATTTTTAAAAAATCTGTACACTTATTATTCAAACAAAAATATATAGAATACTAAACTTCTGCAGAAGCCCTCTGAGAAGTAATTAGTTTTCTGAATTTCATGCAAATTATCCTTTTGCTTTTGTTTATAACTAACACCTATGTATGTCTTCTAAAAAGCACATTACTAATCTTTTTCTGTGCTAAAGTATATAAATGAAGTCATACACTATAGTACACAGGATATGCGCTTCAGTTACTTAATTTTTCCTTTCTATATTTGAGGATCTATTTATGTAAATACATACACCTACAGTTAATTCAATTGCACTGCTATATCATAATATCCCATGGTAAGAATTGATATGGTTTGGCTGTGTCCCCACCCAAATCTCATCTTGAATTCTCACATGTTTTGGGAGGTAATTGAATCATGGGGGCAGCTCTTTCCAGTGCCATTCTTGTGATAGTGAATACGTCTCACAAGACCTGATGGTTGTTATTACGTGGAGTTTTCCTGCACAAGCTCTCTTTGTTTGCTTCCATCTGTGTACAAGTGACTTGCTTCTCCTTGCCTTCTGTCATGACTGTGAGGCTCCCAGCCACATGAAACTGTAAGTCCTATTAAACTTCTTTCTTTTGTAAATTGCCAAGTCTTGGGTATGTCTTTATCAGCAATGTGAAAAGAGATTAATGCAGAAGAAGCCATACTTTGTTAAATAGATGTTTAAGTTGTTCCTTATTTTTCTGTTTATTTGTGTGTTTGTTTTACTAGCAGGCAAATTATGTTGCTTTACAAAAATGCTCACCCATGTCACCTTACACACATGTACAAGAATTGAACACACATGCCTCACAAGCACATGTTCCACTTTATTAGGAATTGTCAAAATACTTTGTTTTTTCAATAAAGAATTGCACCAGCAGAGAAGGAATGTTGTTGTGTCAGCTTTTGCCAAGAGTTGGTAATATCTGACTTTTCAGTTATCATCATTTCTTTAAGGAAGATCTTTGTCTGTTTTGTATCTTAAGAAAACTTTTTTATTAATCCAATGACATACCGTAATGAACAGAATGTTAAGTTCCTCCACATTTTATACATTGTAGCTCTAACAACAATGATGGTATTTAGAGGCAGGGTGTTTTGGAAGCAGGCAATTAGGCTTAGATTAAATTATGAGGGTAGGTTCTTCATGATGGGGTTAGTGCCTTAGAGAAAGAAACTAGAGATATTTCTTTCTATCTCCACCATGTGAAGACACAACAAGAAGATGATTAGCTACTATCCAGAAAAAAAGGCCCTCACCAGAAACTAAATTAGCCTATAACTTGATCTTGGACTTTCCAGCCTCCAAAACTATGAGAAACGCATTTCTCTTCTTTAAGAATTTAAGCCACAAGTCTATGCTATTTTGATGTGGAGCCCAAGTTGACTAATACACATACTATATTCTACTATACTGACATTGACCAAGTTTTGAATTTTTCATTTAATATTACTAGGATTAATTTTGTTTATATGGAGTAGGTATTCAATATCACATTTTTCACATCCATAACCCAAGCCCCAGCTTTTTAATTGAAATTCTATAATTTCCCTACTAAGCTGTCATGCTATGTCTATCACATTTTAAAAGTTCATGTCTGAAGTTCAGCTCTTCTCAACCTAGATCGTATTTTATTCATTGCCCTTATTCTTTGTTCCTATTTTGTCTTTACTGTTTTTCTGTTTTGTGTGTGTGTGTGTGTGTGTGTGTGTGTGTGGTTTTAATTGAGCATTTTATGATTCTTTTTTAGCAGAACTAATTATACTTCCTTTTTTACTTTTTTTAGTGTTGCCCTACAGTTTGCAATTTACATTTACAACAAGTCCAAATTTACTTTGAAGTAACACCGTAAATCTTCATGGGTTGGGCAAGTGCCTTATAATTAAAAAATAATAATAATAATCAGAATTTCTTCCTCCCTTCTATCATTGTTGTCATTTATTTCATTTATACATAAGCACACATAAGCATACATATGTATTATGTATATATATAAATATATAAAATAATCAAATACATTGTAGTCATTATTTTAAACAGACTTTTATCTGTTAGGTCAATTAAGAACAAAAAATATAAAAGTTTATATTTTACCTTGACATTTCCTTACTCTAATGCTCTTTCTTTCTTTATATAAGTCCAATTTTCTGACCTATATTATTTTTCTTCTCCCTGAAGAACTTTTTAACATTTCTTACAAGGCAGGTCTACTAGCAACAAATGTTCTCAATTTTTATCTAAGAAAGTCTGTATTTCTCTCTCACTTTTGAAGGATAATTTTACAGGGTGTAAAATTCTAGGCTGCTGTGGGTTTTTTTATTTTCTCAACATTTTAAGTATTTCACTCCACTCTTTTCTTACTTGTGTGTTTCCTGAGAAGTCAGATGTTATTCTTATGTATTCTTCTGCAGGTAATTTTCTTTTGTTTTGTTTCATTTCCTCTGGCTTTTTTTTTTTTTTTTTTTTTTGAGACTGAATCTCTCTCTGCATCGTGCAGGCTGGAATACAGTGGTGTGATCTTGGTTCACTGCAACCTCTGCCTCCTGGGTTCAAACGATTCTCCTACCTTAGCCTCCTGTGCAGCTGGGACTACAGGCATGTGCCACCATGCCCAGCAATTTTTTTTTTTTTTTTTTTGTATTTTTATTAGAGGCCAAGGTGATCTGCCCCCCTCAGCCCCCAAAGTGCTGGGATTACAGGCTGAGCCACTGCACACAGCTCCTCTGGCTTTTTTCAAGAATATTTTTTTATTGATTTTTCTGTATTTTGAACATAATATGCCTAGGGTTTTTTTGTTTGTTTGTTTTTGTTTTTGTTTTTTTTGGCATTTATCTTTGTTGGTTTCTCTGAGCTTCCCGGATCAATAGTTTGGTCTTTAAAATTAATTTGGGGGAAATGCTCAGTCATTACTGTTTAAAATATTTCTTCTGTTTATTTATTTCTTCTTCTTCTAATATTTACATTACACACACATTACAGCTTTTGTAGTTGCCTCATGGTTATTGGACATTCTGTTCTTTTTACTTTTTTCAATCTTTTTTTCTTTGCTTTTTAATTTTGGAAGCTTCTGTCATGCGATCATTAGCATAAGGAAAACTCAGCAAGTCTTTCCTCAGTCCGGTCCAGTCTATTAATGAGTTCATCAAAGACATTCTTTATTTTACAGTGTTGTTGATCTTTAGGATTTCTTTTGGATTCTTTCCCCTTTCCACTCTTTTCATCTTTCTGCTTACATTGCCCATCTGTTCTTGTATGCTGTCTATTTTATCTATAAAAGCCTTCAGCATATTAATCATAGCTGTTTTAAATTCCCAGTCTAATAATTTCAAAATACCTGCCATATCTTAGAATTATTATTATGTTGTTCTGTCTCTTCAAGTTTTGTTTTGTTTGGGTGTTGGGGCTTTTCTTTCCTTTTATTGTCTTGTATTTTTTTCTTTTACTTATTTTCATTTTTTTTTTTTTTTGATAGCTGGACATAATGTATTGAGTAAAAGGAACTATGGTCAATAGGCCTTCAGTGGCATGGTGGTAAGATGTGGGGAGAAAATCCTTGCTTAGGTCTGTTAGTGAGCTTGGAACTCCACACTGATCTTTACAACCACTTCTGTTTCTGGCCTCAGGTGGAACAGTATGGCTAGCATGGGCTGGAGTTTGTTATTTCCCTGCCCCCAGACCAGTTAGGTTCTGACAAGATTCCTGCAGGTCTTATAAGCTAGTTTCTCCTGAAATAAGACTTTGTGAAAAGTACAGAATCTAGTATATTTCAATAGGCTTCCTCTTCCTCTCCTCTACTGGAAGCGGAAGGGATTTTTTTTCTCCAAACTTCACTGGAAAATCTTGGTTGAGTTCTGGTGGTAAAATATGAAAGTTTCGGAAACTTCCTCAGTCAGGATTCCCCTGGAGTTTTAAATTATCAGACTTGTCCACCCTGAGCCTTGAGAAATTCTTCAATTACAATTTAGATTTTCCTACCCATGCACTGGTTCCTATGGAGGTTTCTGTCTGTGGATTTCTACTTTGGTACATTGAGAGTCTGTACATTCACCTGTCTCTCCAAATTTGAAGGACAATAATTTTTCCCTGTGAAATCATTTATCTGAGAAATCTAACCAGGATTGTTGATTTTCAATTTGTTCAGGTTTTTCACTTGTTAGGATGGAGCTGGCAACTTTCAACTCCTTACATGCCAAATTAGAAACCAGAAGTCCCCCAGTGAATTTTTAAGTATTAACATTTTCTGCTGCTAATAAACATTTTTTCTAATCTTTGTTAATTGTTAATATTTTAAATAACTTTTTCATTTCCATACAACAAAATTCACTGTTTTGTAATGGCTCTGTAACTGCCAGCTCAGCCAAGATATAGAAATATCTTATCCCCTCCCAAAATACTCATTTATATCCCTTTTTAGTAATCCTTACCATTGTTATCAAGCTGATGTATACATCCGTAGTTTATACCTCTTAATTGCTGTGTAGTATTCTGTTATATGGATGTATCTGTTTATTTACCTGTTCGTCAGGTGAAGGATATTTGGGTTGTATGGAGTTGTTAGCAATTATAAATGCTAACATTTATGAATATTATAAATATCATCAATGAAGTAGAACTTGAAAAGCATTACTATTTTATAATATTAAACCCCACAAAATATTAAGGCATAAATCTAACAAAATAGGAATGGGATCTCTAAACTAAAACTGTAAATCTCATGAAAGAAAAGAGAACACTTACCAAATTAGGGAATAAAGTTTTTTATATCATAAATATAAACTATATGTATTCCATTATAAATATTCTAATATTGGGTATTATTGAATATTATAAACATTCTAATACTCAATGGCATAGTAATAAAATTATAATTAAAAATAACTCTAAACCTCACAAAATAGGTATAAATCTAGCAAAATAGGAACAGTATCTATAAACGAAAACTGTAAATCTCATGAAAGAAGACAACAGCTACTGATTTAGGAAAAGAAGTATTTTACATTATAAATATAAACCTATAAGTATTCCATTATAAATATTCTAATATTTGATATTGTATTATTGAATATTATACATATTCTAATATTCAATGGTATAGTAAAAAAATTATAATTAACAATAACTTATAGTATATTTCAAAGTAGCCAGAAGATTTGTAGTGTTCCCAAAACAAAGAAAAATATTTGAGGTGATGAACATCCCAATTACTCTGATTTGATCATTACACATTGTATACATATATCAAAGTATCACACATACCCACAAAATATGTACAACTATGACATATCAACAAAAGTATAAAAAAAAATAAATATTTGTAGACAAGCTTTTGCATGAACATAACTTTTCATTTCCGTTGAAATGAAATAGCAGTGGGATTCCCAAGCTGTATGATAAGGACACGTATACTTTTATAAGAAACACACTAGTTTACCTTCCTACTAGCAAAGTACTAGTGTTCTGGTTACTGCTTATACTTTCCAGTACTTGGAATTATCCATTTTGTTGTTTGTGTGTGTGCATTTGGACATTCTAATAAGTTAGTGATGGCATGCAATTGTGTTTTTAACATTTGTTTTTCTAATAAGTAATGATGCTGAGAATCTTATGTAATTATTTGTCATTCATAGACTGTTTTTTGTGAAGTGTCTACACAAATCTTTTGTCCATATTTTTAAATTGCCTTGTTTTTTTTGTAGTAATTATATTGGTAAAAATAACAAAGTTCACTAGAATACAATACAAATAGTGAAGCTTTAAGGACAATGACAGACAGGTGAAGGAAATATTTAGCAACCAAGAAACTTGCCTCTGTTTCAGCTAATATACCATGTAATAATATTAGGTTAGACGTGGGAGAAATGTAGAGCCTTCTAAACTGTAGTTCTTGAAGGGCAGGTTTCAGGCTTACTATACAGGTATTTCTGCTATAATTCAAAAGAAATACTGCCTATTTGTTTCTTCATTAAAAAATTTTGAGAATTCCTCATTCTGGATACAAGTCCTTTCTGAGATGGGTTATTTGTAAATAGCTTATTCCAATCTATACTCTGTCTTTCAATCCTCTAGCAATGATTTTCAAAGGGCAGAGATCTTTATTTTGATGAAGACAAATTTCTCACATTTTTTTTTCTTTTATGGATCATACTCTATAGGTAGTAACTAAAAAATACTTTGTCTAAGGTGAGATTTAAAAATTTCCTTTTATGTTTTCTCCCAGAGGTTTTATATCTACAAATAGCTTTATGATATATTTTGAATTAATTTTTGCATACAGTAAAAATATAGCTAAGGTTTTGGGGTTTTTTTTATTCTTTTTGCACATATGTATCCCATAATTCTAACATGTTTTCCAAAAGATAATTTCTTCTCGAATTAATTGACATTGGTCTTTTGTCTAAAAGAAATTGATCATGAAAGAATGGTTGTATTTCTGTATTAACTATTATGTTATATTGAAACAGCAAAACAACACTGTCTTATTGTTGAAGCTTTACAGGATGGTTTAAATTAATTTTTACATCATAACAGATTTTGTTATCTTTCAAAACTGTATAGCTTGTCTAGATTCTAGTTTGTTTTTCCCCCATGTAAATCGTAGAATTAGATTGTCAACTTATGCACAAAAAACATGCTGGGATTTTGATTGGAGATCCACTGAATCTCAACACAATTGCACTGAATTTAAATTAACATCAATATTGAGTATTCCAACTCATAAAACACTCTATTTCCTAATTTTTTAGTGTTCTCTTTTCTTTCATGTAACTTATAGATTAGTTTTAGAGATCCTGTTCCTATTTTGCTAGATTTATGCCTAAAAATTTTGTGAGGTTTGGCATTTTTAAACGGTACTGTTTTTCAAGTTCCACTTCATTGCTAATACATAGAAATGCAATTTACTTTTATTTATTGACCTTCTATCCTGTAACCTTGCCAAACTCATTTGTATGTTCTAGTGCTTATAGATTTCAGGGGATTTTTTTTACTTATACAATCATATCATCTGAGTGAATAATGATGATTTTATTTTTTCAGGGTTTATGTTTTTATTTTTCTTGCTTCATTGTATCGATTAAGACCTCCAGTATAATGTTCAATAGGATTTGTGAGAGTAGACATCCTTGTGCCTTTCCCAAGATTAAAGGAAAAGCATTTAATTTTTCACCATCGGCTCTGTTGTTAGCTAGAGGAAATATTGTTTGTTTTTAATGGGTTTTCCATTATGAGGTAAAGAACATTCCCTTCTAGATAAGCTGCTGAGAGTTTTAATGATAAACAGATGTTAAATTTTTTGAAATAATTTCTCTAATTCTCTATGGAGACTGTCATATGGACTTTTTTCTTTATTCTGTTCTTATGCAGAATTACACTGATTGCTTTTGTAGTGCCAAATGCTTTCTATTCCAAGAATAAGACATACTTGGTCATTACAGGCTATCTTTTATATATTGCTAGATCAATTTATTAATATTTCAGTATGAAAATATGCTTCTTTATTTACTATCAATATTGGATTGCAGTTCTAATAATTTGTAATGATTGTGGTTTTGGTATAATACTAGCTGCAAAAAAAAAATGTGTTGAGAAATATTACATTATCTTCTGTTTCTGGAAGTGTTTGTGTAATGAGTTTAATTTCATTAATTTCTGTGTTTTTTTTTTCTTTCTTTCCAAGTCCTCTGAGTAGAACTTAGATTATTGACTTGACTTGTGATGTTTCTTCCTTTCTAAAATATGAATATAGTGTTATAATTTCTTTCTAAATACTAATTTAGCTGAATCAAACAATTTTGAAATGTTGAGGTTTTCCTTCATTCCATATTTTTTTAACTTCCCCTGTGATATCTTCTTTGACGCTTTCACTATTTCTAAGTGTGTTGTTTGATATTATATATTGCAAATTTTCCAGTTTTTTTTTTGTTAATGAATTCTAGTTGAATTGCAATATGTTCATAGGAAATGCTTTCTATAATTTTATTTTTAAAATATATTTTAGGGTTAGTTGTATTGCCTAGAAAATGGTTTACCTTAATGAATCTTCCATTTGATCCTGAAAATAATCTTTTTCTACAGCCGTGGAGTAAAATGTTTAATAAATGTTAATTAGGGCAAGTTGCCTAATAGTGTTCTTCAGATCTTCAGTATTACTGCTTATTTTCTGAATCATCGTTCTATTTATTGCTGTGAAAGAATAGTTGAAATATCCACAAGTAATTGTAGGTTTTTTTATTTCTTCTTTTAGTTCTGCCAGTTTTTGTACCATGTATTTTGAAGCTTTGTTTTTAAGTGCATAGACATTAAATTTTTATGTCATTTTTAAAATTTACCTTTTCATCATTATCTAACGTCTTTTTATCCCTAGTAATATTCCTTTTTCTGAAATCTATTTCATCTAATATTAATAGCTTTCTAATTTGCTTCTGATTTATATTATCATGATTTAGGCATTTATCCCTTTTGGAATTTGCTCATCTTCTTAAATCTATAAATTCATGTATTTTCCCTTTGTCATACAAAAAGTTACTGTGTATGTACAGACTTTACTCAGTTCCACCAGTCTGTTGGTCATCTATTCTTTTGCCAATACCAATTTGTTTTAATTAATTAATAATCTTTAATATCTAGTAGTGAATGTTCTAGTGATATATTCTTGTTGCCTTCTCTCTCCTTCTAACATGTATACTTACGTGTCTTCCTGTCCTTGTTTCAAGTCCCACCCTTCCAAACCAGAACAATGTACTTCTTACATATATTGATTGATGTGTCATGTCTCCCTAAAATGTTTAAAACCAAGCTGTGCCCTGACCACCTTGGGCACATATCCTCAGCACTTTCTGAGACTGTGTCATGGGCATGTCTTCCACCTCGGCAAAATAAACATTTTCAATTAACTGAGCCCTGTCCCAGATTTTCTGGGTTCACTGTTGAAAATTGATTGTGATAAAAGGGCAAGTTTTCAATATTAATAAAATTCGATTTATCATATTTTTGCTTATTGTTCATACTACTAATTTCCTATATCAATCATCTTTGTCTACCCTCATCATAAAGATATTCTTCTAAATGTTTCTCTAAAAATTACAGTTTGCAAGTTTATGTTAGGATCTAAATCCATATGGAATTAATTTTTGTGTAACACAGTGGTTCTCAATGGAGATAATTTTGCTTTCCTGGGGATATTTGACAAAGTCTGGATATTTTTATAGTTGTTACACCTGGGAGAGAAACTCTTGTTTGTCTTTAAATTTATTCCTCAGTATTTTGTGTTTTTTGGCTATTTTATAAATGTTTTATTTTAAAGTTGTTTCCTTCTAATATATACAAAACCAGAACTTTTTGTAATTTAAACTTGTGTCCTTTCACCTTGCTAAACTCACTTATTATTTTAAAAAATTATTTGGATATTTCTTTGGATTTCTTACGTAAATATTCAGGTCTGCTAAACGTAAAAGTTTTACTTCTTTTTTTCTCATCTGTATGCCTTTTTTTTTTTTTTTTTTTTTTTGCTACATTATAATAGTTGTCCCCCTGTCTATATACGATAGTGAACAAGACTGGCAAAAACAAGCATCTTCACATCGTTATCAAACTTTGATATGTTACCATTAAAAGTGCCACCTAGCTGTAAGATTTTTATAGATTACCTTTGTTGGTTTTTATCTTGAGTGATTGTTGAATTTTATCAAGTGGTTTTCTATGATTTTTAAAATTACCACCTGATAGTTCTCCATTATTCTGTTAGCATTGCGAAACAAAATTGATTGTTTTCTAAATGAAAACCATCTTTGTATGTTCAAAGGAAACCTGACTCTGTCATGCTGCATTCTTTTATATGTGTCTCTGAAATCACTCTGTTAATATTTTGCTAAAGAGCTAGTAGATGTATTCACATAGACTCAAAATAGATCAACAGTGGTCTGCAGTATATTTGAAATGTCTTTGTATTTTGAACTTAAAAAGCATACTGTTCCTTCCTTCTCTGTTTAGGGGAAAAAATGCAGTTTTCTGTGTAAATTTCATGAAATTATTATTTATATTTTCCCTTGTTTTTAACAGTTTTTGAAATTTCTGAATTCAATTTTCAATTATTAAGTAGCTTATCTGTAAATTCTTGGGATTTTCTTCCATAATATCAATCCATCTTTAATAATGACAGTTTTATTTCTTATCTAACCTACTATTTTGTTTTATTTTGTTTGTCTTGTTTCGTGCATTGGACCTGCAGAGAAACGTCAATGTACTTTGCATGTTTTAAAAATTCCCTTATAATAGTCATATTAAGTTCAGAACTTAACATAACTAGAGGCTTGAAGCCAGTTTACAGGCCATTGCAACCCGTTCAAAAAGGTGATTATATGTTCCTGAATGAAGAAATCTAACAAAGATAAATATTTTAATATGAGAAGAAATGAAAGAGAATAGATTTGAGAGAAATTTAAAAGACATAATTTATGATAACGAAATAGGAAAAAATTATCTGTGAATGGGTAATAAAGTCCAGATGACGGCAGAAGAGAATAAGGGATATTCATGTGAGAATAACTACATATTAAAATAAGATAATCATATTCTTATAAAAGATGCTTTATTTTGAAATGAAGAAAGACAAATGTCTTTTAGCAGTGGTCAAATTCTCCTGACACAAAATAGTGAAACAGCAAAAGAAACATTTTAGTTTGCAAATAAAATTATTTTCCTTATTAGATCATTTGTTTATAATATGATTCAGAAAGAAAAGTATGAGTTTTGACATAAATATGTTTTATTAATATCTCAGGAACACATGTATTTTTTCAGTTGTGTTTATACACATCATGATAAGATTGCAAAAATTATGTAACCTGTCAGCCTGAACAAAAAAAGTTCAGTAAAAATGTGATATGACAAACAGCATTCCACGATGGAACCAGAAAATAACATCTTGATGTATGTCTTCAGCACGTGTGATAAAGTTTGGGAAAACAAAAATATTACCAAACATTTCTTATCAATCTTCATGATGATTAGGTGTTCCTACCACACTAATGAGCTTAGTATTTTGGAGATGAGTGATTACTGGTAAAACCACAGTGTTTCATAATTTTTATAAGGAGTATAATAAACTAAAACTACCATTTAGTATGTGGTGAATATACCTTTGAGCAATTTTTATATTTATTGCAATATAAATTCCAGGAGTATTTACGTGTCACAGTTGCAATAACGTAAGAAGATTAAATCAAGATTCCCACTCTTTCTAAATACTGAAGATAGCATAAACCATAGATTATAAGCAAAGTTGAGATTAATATCTACCTTAAATAATTCAGTACCTAACTTCAATAAGATGTCCACAAATTAAGCACTCAAACATGTTGATATGAACAGACTGAAGAAGAGTGAGTGTTCTAACATGAATATATTTAGTATCTAATGAACACATGGCAATGTGAATCAAAAAAGGAAAAAATTAATGTTTAATAGAAATAGTGATAGTTGGCACCATTTTTTCTTGTCTTAAAATCAATGTGTTCAAGGTTCTGAAATAAGTGTAATTATTGCTACTATTATTTCCCCCATGAAATTTACTGTTTCAGTTTAAGTTTCTTGCTCATTCTAGTTTAAGACCTTAAATTAGTGAACATGTTTTAAAAGTTATCTACGTTAAAGTTACATCTATATAGATGGTCATATTATTACATTTCTATTGCAAATTTTTAATGTGGCAAATATAAATAACGAATTTTCTAATGTTAAATAAACTTTGCAAAACTGTCAGACTAAATGCTATGGCTGCCTGAAGAAATTAGCAAATATTCTTCCTCTCAAAAAGTATAAATCTTGGCAAAATTTTTAGAAATAACAATGTCAGTGCTGTGAAAATTATTCAGCAACAAACAACAAATTTAAAACCATTTATCACAAAAAGCTGCTGTGAATAGCAGGACATTGTAGTCTTTTTTCTTTTTAGAAATTCTTTCATTCCCTCTAGGTCTGCAGTGATCCCAGGGAAATGCTGGCTATTAGAAATAATAGTCATGCTGCCAGGATAAATGGTTTATTTGGGGCAGATTGTGGAAATACATGAAGGTGTTTTGTTGGTGAAAGAAAACTCAGTAGAAAACAAATGGGAAAAATTCAGAGCTTTGCTAGCCCGAGTTTATGAAACTGTTTATGGGAGTACAAGACCAGTCAAAGTCTATGGGGTAGTTATATGTGAGAAAGCCATACAAATAGATAAGTAAGTTCTTCCTACATCCATAGCTAACTAAGAAATTAGTCAAATCAGAGATCCATAACAGGCCCACAGAAAGTGAAAATGAAAGGTGGTATATAAAATGATCAGACTTGGAAAGTGCTCACAAACCCACGTACAAATCCAACGACAGAGGGTGAAAATCCATATAGACTCCAGATGTTTCACTATATTATCTGTTCAAATAATTGGCTGATTACTTATCTATGCAGTCATAAGAGCAAGCCATAAGAAGTCAAGCAAGCAAAGTAAAATAATAAAACAAAATTAGATACATAAGTGGCTACACACCATGAGGAAAATAGATTCACTGTTTATATCAAGACAAATTTTTAAAAATCCTTCGGAGAAACATATTAGAATCAAGAATTAGTAAAATACATTATATAAATTTTTATTTTTCAACAAAACATGATGCAACATGGAAAGAAACAAGAAATTGAGACCTATACTTACAAGAAATAAAAAGCAGACAATAGAAACTGATTCCAAGTGGGCCCAGATATTTGTTTAGCAGAAATATTTCAAAGTAGCTATTCTGAATACAGTATGGAGACAATGGCTCAAAAATGAGAATTTCAGTAAGTGCATAAAAACTAAAAAATAAAATGAGAAATTCAGAGTTGAAAAATATAATAACCAAAATAGAAAATTCACTAAAGGAATTAAAAAACATATTTAAGATGGTAGAAAAACAATCAGTAAACTCAAAGATTAATCAAGAATTATCTTGTTGAATAACAGAGAAAGAAACCAACAAGTATCAATTAACAGAGCTTTATCAACACACACACACAAGTATATGTGTGTTTAAGAATTATACTACTAAAAACCGGGAGAAAGGGAGCTATATTGGAGCAAAGTTTCTATTTTCAACAGAATTAACCTGAAGTATATTGTGATTAGTTAAAATATGTAACACCATCAGAGCAGCCAAAAAGTCACAATCACTCATACTTTACATTTTTCAAGCATGATTCAGTACAGGTTCATCCCATACATCATGCTCCAAGAAACCCAAACACACTATCCAATTGGTATTCCTGAGGCTTCTTTTTCTAGACTTGAGTATAGAATAAGGTATTTAATTTTTCCCAATGAGACATGGTAGACAGTAACAGTCCCATCAACCCAATAGCTCTCCAGAATCATCCTCAAATAGTTATCTTCTTTTTCTCACTCTACCCTCTTTGGGGTTGACAGCTAAGCACTACAAATTTGGGTTTTGATCATGTTCTGGTTTGATGATTCTGCATTTTGGTAGCATAAATAATTGGAGCTATGATCTTGAGAACTGTACCAAAATTGAGACAGCCAAGCTCCCATTTTTAGCACTTTCTTATATTAGTGTTGGAAGTCAACTTGGTCTTAAACTTTCTTACAATATAGATTTATAGAGTTGTGCATAATGTTTAAATAGTCTTAACAATAATGCTCTTGATCTGTGTAGATCTCTGATCTACACAGTCTAATATCAGTTTTCACTAATAAGAAGTTTGATATGACTCAGTTTTTTAAGAAAAAAAATTCTTGAATATTATTGCATCATTCATGCTTTGTTCCATTTTCATGTTTTCTTGATTGCTGATCTCTAACTTTCACTTCTATTTTGAGCCCCATTCTCACCCTTTGGGCTAATGAGAGACATAGCTTCTTCTCTTTTACCATTTTTTATTATCTTTTGTAATACATTATTTTCCACCAATTTCCTACCTCTACTGGCTTCAGATAAATTTGGGTAATTGTCCTATTCATTTGGGCGCAGTTGTTCTCCTCCATTGAAACTGACCTGTTGGTTTCCTAAGGCAGAATTACAATTTATCCACTTGCATGTTAGAGCTCTAATACCAATTTTGGCTTTGTTTGGCATTCCCAGATGGGCCCTAGGCTCATGGGAGGAGTCAATGAAATTGAATTAGTTACCTACAACTTGGCACAAGCAAAAGAAAGTGCTCTTACTGGGCTAAAGACACAGTGATCATTTTTACAGTTAAAAAAGATAAACTCAGAGAAAAAGGTTCTGTTCAGGTTATAAATTTTAGTAGTATAAGCATTAGAGGATATAGTCTACTTTGGTGGAAGTAAATATTATGGAAATAATTGTGCAGATGATTTATCAGGAATAAAAAGACAGATTAAGGAAAATGACCTTTTTATGCATCTATATATACAATTTCTATGCATCTGAATATACAACATTTGACCTGATCGAAAAGAAAGGCAGCTTTTTAACATATGGACTTCAAATTCCTAGTGAACCTATATCAGACACTGGATCTATGAATAAATATATTGGCAAATTACGTCTTGGCAAATTATGTGAACTGTCCATACAATTTAAATCAAAACTATGCATGTTTGCCTATACTATTGATTTCTAATATTTGATAGCTAATCTTGTTTCATTTTTATCACTAAATAACTTGATGGATCATCTATAAAAGTAAAATACAGTTACTGGGAAAATATTCATAATGGTACCCACATCCTTTGAGGTCATACTCAATAAATTTAAATTCTGTGGGTAATATTCTAGTAATACTCCCAAAAAATAGATTCTACAAAATCTTGTATGACCTATTTAGATGTATTTTTAACTTTAAATAGTTTTTGATGTAATGCAGTTAGACTTAGAACGTACTACATAAATTACTGGTCAAAGAGCATAGAAAACTTCATTAAGTCATTTGGGCACTTAACAGTTTATAGAATCAAAAGTGTATAAACAGCTTACTTTCTAAACTACTTAGTAGACTATAGAGAACTTACTGTATATTTTCTTCACAGATTAACATGGGAAGGTGCTGCAGTAGGTCTCTCTATTGTCACTTAGTCTCATCATTACCTAGCCAAATCTCAGGCCACATGCCACAGCCCCCAGTCTGCTGGTACTGAACACCCCCACTGTGAACAAATGAACTAATAACCATGTTTGTCTTCACTTTGCAGTGCAGTTGCAGAAATCATTTATCTTTTACTAGTTCATTTATTTTCTAGAAACAAACCACATAATGACATTTCAGAGATTTAAAAATTGTCAACTACCCAGAATTCATTGTATTAACGACTAGACCATTTGAAGTAGGAACCACAACCATATTACTGCAGAGGCCCTCCTCACATGCCAAATACAATGAAGATTATCATTGATGATTGATAAATATATATTTCTTTAATTGACATCACACCGTACAGTGTAGATTTGGCCAAAGGGAACAATGAAGTCAATGTCATCTCTCAAAATAAAATTATTGTCCTATTTTTTCTAACATCTCACTTTTTCATTTGATAAAAATTATTTTAATATTTATATCATACACACCTAATTGAAGAATACACTAGAAACAAATAGTCATAGTTTTTACTTGATATGTAAGTTAACAGAACCTTTAAAATAAGTTATGAATCACTTTGATTTGACAGGGTGATATAATTAGACTTTGGCTGTAATGTTGATTAATACAGATCATTTCTGGAAAAAATCTTCATTAATTAAAAACAAACAAAAGTCAACTTTTAATTAAATGAAATACTTTAGGTCCTTATTTAATCATGTTAGCAGAAAGAAACAAAAGACAAAAATTTCTAAACAAACTAGAAGTGGACATTTTTGATTAAAAATATTTTCAAGAAACTTATACCAAATGCTTTCACTCTATGCTTTTACTGTTGTCATTTTTAAAATGAAGAGCCTTAGGGAAAGAATGATGGCAGTTAAATAATGAAACTAATGTTTATCAAATATTTACTATGTTCCTGACACTGTGTTCAACATGTTCTATGCATTATCTACTATAAAACAGAAACAAGGCTATAAAATACATGTTAGGTTATTTCAAATTGGAAAATTAATCAAATTGTCTAAAGCTGACAGTAAATTTCGGAATAAACCAGTGCTGCCTGACACTGAACCTGAATTTTAACCACTGTTATAATTGTATAATATTTTATTATAAAACATAGTAATATAGAATTATATAATAAAACAGTATAATATAGTGTTATAATATAGTATTGTATTAGAAAAATAGTTTAGTATATTATCAAAACAGTATAATATAGTATTATATTAAAATACTATTATAATAACATTAGAATGTACCACAATATTATAACATTAGAATTTAGTATTATAATTATATGATTAATACCTTAATATTACAGTATTATATGAAAACAACATTATAATATGGTATTATAGTACAATAACATTATAATATGTTATTATATTATAATAACATTATAATATAGTATTATAGGTAGGTTTTACTTTCATTTCTTACTTGTTTTTCTTTTCTTCTTCTTCACTTTTGGATGATCACCTAGTATAATACTATTGTAACATGGTATTACATTATAATAACATTATAATATAGCATCATGTAATACTATATTCTAAATATATACATCTATAATCATATATACATATACAGATGAAATATATAATCATGATTATCTCCATAACAAGGCAAAAATAGACTGGGCCTCTTTAGATATGTATTCAACCAGGGATAAGTTTCATGCCAAGTAAGGAAACAGATTAAATTCTGCTGTAACATGATGCCTAAATGAATTTTCTTATATACCATTATCCTTCATGTTCCCAAGCAAGCCTTAGCAACTTCATGTGAACATAACAGCGGCATCCTCCTAGAGTTCTCTCTTGAAAGTTGATATTCACAGCTACTATTTGCTAAACTTTAGAAAGAATCATCCAACATTAAAGAGAAAGAAGCAAAAACAAATGATAGAAAAAAAACAAAGTAAAGCCTATCTGTCTTTGTATCTTTGCTGGGTAAATGGCATTAAGTGATGTGTCTAAAACCTATAACGTAGGGAAGGTGATCAGACTGAAAATAAAGCATTGTGATTAGACTTTAACATATTGCTAGCTATTTAAATAAATGTAATTAAATCAGGGCAGCACATTCTAGAAACAAAAGAATAGTTTGTATTTTTGCTACATAATTACCTTTAGAAATGTATGTGAGACTTCTAGTGTAGAAACCCATGTTGCTCTTCTTCTCTCTGCTAAGCACAACTGTAAATCTTAGAAATGATGAAGAGATAACCAAAGGAGACCTCTAAAATGTGGTAAGAAGAAGATAATCTGGTTTGGGATCCATGACTGGAGGAACAACAGTAGGATATCTTGCATACCACCACCCAACAGAGGAAGACCACCCAGACCTAACGGCTCTTGATCTCTACTTGATCAACAAGAGGCAAGTCAAATAGTCTCATTCTTCCCATGAATCAAATGTGAGTCTCTCTGGTGACATCAGGAGAGTCTATCAGCACTATCAAGAGAAATTAATTAAATATACCTCCAGAAATAAGCAGCCAAGAGAAGTAATTCCTGTCCTCAGTAGGCCTGAGAAAGGACTTTTCTACTTAGGGATACTCAGACAGGCAAGTAGAACTAGGAAGGGGGACTCAGTCATAACAAGTGTCCTATCCCAGATGCCTCTTTGTCCCTGAGTCCCTCATACCCTGCCACAGACAGTGGGGTGGGGGCAAGAAAACAGAACTGCCCAAAATGAAACAGCCATAAAAAGCAGCCTGGTCCAGGGAAGCCTCTTTTTCCCCATGGGCCCAAGATACTTGAGAGGGTTTGGCTCTGTGTCCCCTCCCAAATCTCATCTTCAATTGTACTCCCATAATTCCCATGTGTTGTGGGAGGGACCCAGTGGGTGATAATTGAATTATGGAGGCAGTTTCTCCATAGTGTTCTAAGTCTCACAAGATCTGACGGTTTTAAAAAGCAGGAGTTTTCCTGCACAAGCTCGCTCTCTCTTTGCCTGCCCCCATCTGTGTAAGACGTGACTTGCTCCTCCTTGCCTTTCACCTTCCACCATGACTGTGAGGCCTTCCCAGCCATGTGGAACTGTAAGTCCAATAAATCTATTTCTTTTGAAAATTGGCCAGTCTCAGGTATGTCTTTATCAGCAGCATGAAAACAGACTAATTCAACCCTTCTCCCTCATCCAAAGACATCCAGTTGGGGTGGTAGAAACAGTAAAGGAGAACTAGTCACATCTAGTGACTTGGCCTGGGAAGCCTCCTTGTTATTTATGGCTTGCGATTCTCCTGTACTCCTCAGAGATACTTGGGCAATCAGGCTACCTCATAAGAGGGATCCCACCATACCACTTCCTCTCAGAGAGACACCTGGAAGCCAAGGCTGGGAAAATTTATCCCCACTTCCCACATACACACTTTAGTCAACATTAGCAGGGACCAGTGAGAACTGCAGTAGCACAAGAGAAATAAAACACATCTAAATAATACCACAAAGGCTTATAAATTAAATTGCTACTGGAACTACAGCCTATAAAAGAAGATGAATTGACATGATAAACCAAAATAAGGTGACTATCTACTCAAATAAAAGATACAGAGAGAAACCAGAGTCTCCTAACACAATAGAAAAAATGTCCAGCATATATTCAAGAATTACCCATCATAACAAGAACCAAGAAAATTCACAACTTGAGTGAGAAAAGATAGTCAACTTATAAAAACACTGATAGAAGTCACATGTTAGAATTATCTGACAAAGATTTTATAGCAGCCATCATAAAACTGCTTTAAGAATCAATTTGAAATTCTCTTGAAGCATATAAAACAAAATAGAAAATCTCAGCTAAAGAATAGAGGTTATAAGTAAAAGCCAAGTTGAATTTTTTTAACTGAAAAATGCAATAGCAAATTTTTTAAAACTTGCCGGGTGGACTTAATAGTAGCATATAGATAACAAAGGCTACAAGCAGCAAATTTTACAGAACAAAATAATTCATCCATCTAAATAACAGGGACAAATGGAATAAAAATAAATGAATACAGAGCCTCTGGAATTTGTGGAACTATAACAAAAGATTCAAAATTACTATCATTGGAATCCTTAAAAAGAAAAGAAAGAAAGCATGAACTTAGAGTATTTGGGAAAATAATGCCAGAAAACTTCCAAAATTTGACAAAAGACACAAACCTATAGGTTCAAGAAGCTGATTAAACTTGGAATAGGGTAATTGCAAATGACAAGACACATTAATTACACTTTTGCTGAGAAAAGGCACACTGACTTCCAGGAAGGATGCAGAGCAAAATAAACTCTCCAACATTGCTGATGGGAATGAAAAACAGCAAAGCCATTTTGGAAAACAGTCAGTAGTTTCTTATAAAGCTAAACGTATTCATACTGTATTAATAAGCGTTCTCTAAAGGGATTGAACTAATTGGTATATATATATATATATATATATATATATGGTATGTGTGTGTATATACATATATATATATATATCTACCATATGTATATGGGAGATATATATATATATATATATATATATATATATATATATATATATGGGAGTTTATTAAGGAGTATTGACTCACACAGTCACAAGCTCCCACAACAGGCCATCTGCAAGCTCAGGAGCAGGGAAGCCAATTGAATCCCAAAGCTGAAGAAATTGGAGTCTGATGTTCAAGGGCAGGAAGCATCCAGAATGCGAATAAGATGTAGGCCGGGAGGCTAAGCCAGTCTAGCCTTTCCACATTTTTCTGCCTGCTTTATATTCCCTGGAAGCCGACTAGATGGTATCCATCCAGATTAAGGGTGGGTCCGCCTTTCAAACCCACTGACTCAAATGTTAATCTCCTTTCGAAACACCCTCACAGACACACCTAGAATCAATACTTTGCATCCTTCAATCCAATCAAGTTGACACTCTGTATTAATTACCACACTGACCATGTAACCCAGTAACTACACTGGTAGGGATTTACCCAGTTGATCACAAATCATATGTCCATACAAAAATCTGCACATTGATGTTTATAGAAGTTTAATCTATAATCTCCAAAATAACAGAAGCAACCATGATACTCTTCAATAGTTAAATAGATGAACTGTGCTATTTCTATACAACAGAATATTATTGAACAATAGAAAAAGAAATGAGCTATCATATCAAAGCCAAGAAAAGACATGGATGAATGTTAAGTGAATATTTCCAAGTAAAAGAAACCAGTCTATAAAGACTAAATATTATGTGATTCCAATTATATGACATTCTGAACAAAGTAAAACCATAGAGTTTTACACTTAAAGAGTTTAGTTTAAAAAAGTAAAAGTGTAGAGTTTTACATAAAATTATGTTAGTTACCAGGAGCTCAAGGAAAGGAGAGAGAGTTAAAAAGATGAAACACAGAGAATTTTTAGAGCAGTGAAAGTATTCTGTATATCACAATTGTACTTACGTGATACTATGCATCTTTCAAAACCCATAGAACTTTATAGAACAAAGAGTGAACTCAAGGCATGCAATTTGTTTTAAAGCATTTAGAAGGTCAAGAGGAATACTAAGATGGAAAGGAGAATGTGACAAAGAAATTTAACTGTATTCAATGAAACAATCTCACTGAAGAGGGAGGGGTAAAAGTTGATGACCCGAGTAAATTTGAAATTAGTGCAGTCTATAGGACTCAAAGCAAAAGGAGTTACACATAAACACCATCGCACTGGTGTTGATAAAGTTGTTTCCCACAGGGGTACACAAGAAAAATTTTGTATCACACTCACAAATTTATATAATGAAGCCCCAACTCCCAGTATCTCCAAATGTGAATAAATTTGAAGATAGGGCTTTTAAAGAGATGAGTAAATTTAAATGAAGCTGTTAGGGTGGGCCCTAATGCAATCTGACTGGTGTCATTATAAGAACAAGAAATATGCATATATTTAAAGATAGCAGAGCACCCATGCACAAAATAAAAATCACCTAAGGAACAGCAAAAAGCCACCAGCTGCAAGCCAAGGACAGAGGACTCAGGAGAAACCGAACCTGCAGACCTCTTGATATGGAACTTCCAGCCTCCATAACTGTGAGGAAATAAATTTCTGTTGTTTAAGTTAAATGATGGTCTCCCGCCATCATTTACTTAATTATTCATTTCAAGTACACAGGTGGTATTATTGGTTGTATTCGTTTGCTAGGGCTGCCATAATATACAGGTAAAGGTTTCTCATTGCAGAAATAGGAGGTTACAGATAGGAAAAGGGAAGAGGCTAGAACGATCCATGTGACATAGAGTTGGAAACAACAGTAGGAATGCATGTTTGCTTAATACGGATATAGATATTATATATAGGAATATTTATAGACTTGTATATATGCATGGAGTAATATGTACACAGTAGTTCCTTGCTCTGTCAGAAGAGAGCCCAGAAACATCAGTACTCCAGAAAACTAAGAAAACTTAGAATCAAGGTCTTGGCTGCTAAAGATATTTTCCAACAACAACAAAAAATAATTGTTTTGAGAAATGCATGACTCATTTCAAATTCAACAATATAACAAAGTTGAAAATAAAATATGAAAAAAAGAGTCATACCATGCCAATATCAATAAGAATAATTTTAAAAGAAGTAATACATTAATATCTGAAAAACTTAACTTCAGAGCAAAGAAAATTACCAAGGAAGGTCACTGCATGATGAAAAACCAATCAACCCATAAAGAAGTGTGTACATACCAAATAACAAAGTCTCAGAAGACATGCATTAAAAACTGTAGGACATAAAGGAATAAATTGATAAAGCTAAGCTTATAGTTTCAGATTTCAATGCCCTCCTCTCGGCAATGCTGTAAATACTTAAGTACGTGAGTGCCTGCTTAAATATTTTTGTGAAATTGGGAGACAAAGGACTGCTCCTGAATAATTAGATGTTTTACTCTGTTAGGCATGCATATAATAATGCATGTTCTAGTTATTTGCAAATTATGAAATAGGCCACTACTATCAAATAACTTCATTAAATCAAGAGATTATTTTGAGTAAGACACTATTGCAGATTGAGAATCTTCAATTATTAATACTGAATATCATAGAATTTAGATAAAAACTTTTAAAAATGGAATTCAGTCTTTTAATAGAAGTGCAGAGTGGTTTGACCTAATGTGGCAAAAATGAATAAAGTCACCTAGTCATCAGACAAAAGATTTATATTTATTTACATACTAGGAAACAGTCAGGGAATAGCCTGCCAATAAACATATGGATGGTGTCATCTATGTCCAAATGTATGGATTCGTTACTTCCTTAAGTATTTTTTAAAAAGTAGTGCAGTGGCTCTTTTATTTATTATTTTTATAATTATTAATATTACTTATTAAAGATAATATATTGACCTAAGCAGATCAAAAAGCACCTTGAAATAAACAATACTTTCTTTGGACTTAAGCAATTTGTGTAGACACTAACTTTGCAAATTACTGATATTGGGTGTATGGATTGGTGTCATTATGTGTGCTTACTGGATTTTCTTAATGACACTACTGTGTTTTAAGGACACCTCCAGGCACTCAATAAATACTATTGACTGGCCAAGTAACTGTTCTTCGTTTATTCTCCTATTAGGATATATTTAGATCTCATTACTTCTGGGATCTTTTAATACAGTCATCTTCAGTTACCCACTGTTCTTGAAAAAAAAACAAAAAACAAATGTAGGCTTGCCATATGTAAATGTAATTACTAAAAGACTTATAAAAGAAAAATCAAGATTGAGCATTTATAGCAAAAATGTCAAAATAGTTTTATCACCAAGATTCTGTAACTAATAAATCAAAAGAGAGAAAAGAAATATTTTACTTAGTTCGCCATCACTTTGACAATTTTTATTGTTTTAAATACACTTCTTAAGTATTATTTTTTTCAAAAATCTAACATATGTATACATTTTTTGGAACCCTCTTGCTTTGGAAAAATTATTGTATGCTTTAAAGTTAAAGAAACACATACACATTCACAACACACACACACACACACACACACACACACACACAGAACCAGATTTCCATTTTGATCTTCCCCTTTCATAACTATGTTAAAATGGATTCATTACTAGCCTATATTTTAAAAGAACAAATGCATAATAGAAAGCAAACTGCAAAACCCATTGCATAAAGATATGCAATTTTATTAGATTGGGGTGTGATCTCTATATTACAATAGCTCATGCTCCAATAATGTTCTCTAAATGAACTTGAAAATATATTTGCCTTATCTTTTTCCCAAAGTAGATACTGAATAAATATTTGACCTTTCTTTATTCTTAAATGTTCACAAGAATCACTCAAATTTGGAAAAATTTTAGTAAGAAAAGTTTACAACTTAAAGGTTGAATGTACAATTAATTAAAATTGTTTAGAGTCAGATTACAAGTATTAGCTGTGTTTCTTAATGGAAATTTTTTAAATGTTTAATACTATTTAACTTGACTTTTTTAATACAAATGAGCTTTATATCAAAACTTTAATCAAAACTAACTAGAACTAGAAAAATTTAATATGTTGTCATCCTTCTACATTTTAAATAGTGTAATGGATCATTTTTGTAAAGGCAAATTCATATTGATGAAATCTACTTAAACTAAAATGTGTAACCCTAAAAATTTGCTAAATCCACTAATCTAGTTTTCACACTTAGGAATATTTGGAGTGATCATAAAGCAACTAACATATTTAAACATAAAATGGTCTTAACTCAGAATATATTCCATATTGTTTTGATTCATTTTCATTTACACATAGAGATGCAGATTTTTCTCATGTATTTTAAATAATTGTTATTTCTCACACTAAAACAATTCTACCTTTACTGTTTAATTATTGTCATTTTAACTTTAACTTTGAAAGATAGAAGCTATACTGTTGTTACTACTTCATAAACAAAAGATATTAAGAGCTTGGGGTCTGAAGGGATAGGCTGTAGTGTAGTACATATAATTCTTACCCCACACTTTCTGGCTGCACGGCCTTGGACAAGTTACTGAAACTTAGCCGGGCTTCAATTTTCTCAAGTAAAAATGGGATATGCTAGCACTTAACTTATAGGTTTGTGGAACAGATTAAATTTATTATACTCAAAATAGTTCTTTGAACCTAGTACACATTAATATTCTCTGAATAAATTAATATATATTAATAAAATTATTAAATATATACACTTTTATTGATTGATTATCTCCTATTATGACTTACCATGGTCCAGGCACTGTGACAACAACTATATATTATCTACTTTTTAAAGAAAAAAATTTTGACAAATAACATTTATATAAATGTATGGCTGGCTGCAATGACTCATACCTGTAATCCCAGCATTTTGGGAGGCCAAGGTGGGTGGATCACTTGAGACCAGCAGTTTGAAACCAGCTTGGCCAACATGGTGAAACCCCATCTCTGCTAAAAACAGAAAAAATTAAGTAGGTGTGGTGGCACACACCTTTAGTCCCAGCTACTTAGGAGGAGAGGCACAAGAATCACTTGAACCTGGGAGGCAGAGGTTTCAATGAGTAAAGGCAGCACCACTGCACTACAGCCTGGGCGACAGAGTGAGACTTTCTCTCAAAAAGAACAATTATACAAATGTAAAATGTACAACATAAATATATATATATTATGCTATTATATATATGCATATATACACATACGTGTGTATATATGTAATATTTTAGTGACTAAATTAGAAGTTAGCAAGTGAATTTATATTTACCTTCTCTATTTTTAGAATATGTATGGTTTTTCTAAAATTTAGCTATGTGTAGGAAAGATAACAAAAATTGCTATCATGCTACCATTCAGTTAGTTCTTTCAATATATTTATAAAAAATAGTAAATTACAAATATTTCAAATGCAAATGATAAAAATGAAAATTAAAACAAAACTCCTATCCTCTTTTCCTAAAGTTATTAATCTAAAAACTTCTTTGTGTGTATTCTCCTAGAAAAATATTACATATATAAAATATTATGTGAAGACACCATATTTTATTATATTTTGTATATACTGATTTACATCCTGCTTTTCAATTAATTGTTATGTATTAGTATATGTATACATATATGAATCTTTCTTTTTGTGACTGTATATTCCACATGTATATACAGTATGGTTTTAAAACATTACAATAGGCCTGGCGCCATGGCTCACGGCTGTAATCCCAGGACTTTGTGAGTCCAAGGCAGGTAGATCACAAGGTCAGGAGTTCAAGACCAGCCTGGCCAAGATGACAAACCCCTGTCTCTACTAAAAATACAAAAATTAGCAGGGCACTGTGGCAGGTGCCTGTAATCCCAGATACTGGTGAGCCTGAGGCAGAAGATTCGCTTGAACCCAGGAGGCAGAAGTTGCAGTGAGCCAATATCATGCCACTGCACTCCAGCCTGGGGGACAGAGTGAGACTCCGTCTCAAAACAAACAAACAAAAATTACAGTAAGTATTGCATACTTAACACCTGGGTACAATTTCAGAATACATTTATTAAACATCTAGCACAATAGTTGTAGGGTTAAAAATATGTGTTCATGTTCCTTTGCATGTTTAGCAATTTTTGTCTGTTAATTGGAAATTATGTTTACAATACTGTGCAGAAAATGAATTCGACTGTCTAATGCTTTCCTCTGAAACGCATTGATTTTTGTTGTACCAGGCAATTACCTTGGCTTGACTCCAAACTCTACTGTGGTTGTCAGCAGCTGAAACTTTTCTCCTCTTTCAACCATTTCAAGTACCTGTTATTTTCATGGGACACCCTGAACTCTTTGACAGTTGTGTGATCAATCAAAGATTTAGGAGGAATTTATACATAGATTTTGGGGCTTCTAGTTCTTTAGATCTCTTCCGTCTACAATTTACCCCATCACTTTCTAAACATTCCAGAGACCTTTATCGTAGATCTTCAACCTCTCAGTCCAATAAGAAGACTAATTTCAGTTTAAGTTCCAGCTTCCTTTAAGATTTTTACTTAAAAAAAAAAAAGATTACTTCATAATCTTATGTTCTTTCCAAGATATTCTTTCAACTGTTGAATCTCCTTTATTTTATTAATGTTTTCTTAGGAGTATAATTTATATATTTGGAAAGGGCTAGTCTTGTTGACATTCTTCACTAATATTAGCTATTGTGGTCCTTTTAGCATGCTAAAAGTTACCAAACCTTCTATTAATAGATTTTGGTTAGGCCAAAGCCAAAATGTTCAATGTACAATAACTATTCCTTAAATGATACATTTTAATTATTTTTCCTTTACTTTTATTCTTTTGCTTTGCAAATTCCTGAAAACTAATTCCCTTCGAAATACTTGTCTTGTAATGGCACTCAGAGTTCAAAACTATTCCTAAATTTACTCCTCATTTCCCACCCCTGGTCACATTATTCATTCAGTGACTCTGACCCAAGTGGCATTACAAAACAAGAGATGATTTAAAGCCTTGTTAACCCAACTGTGGTCCACGGATCAATTATTTTCTAATTGTAAAAATCATATAAAACTCTTTGAGAGAATGGTTTAGAGCTTTCATTTATATGTAATCCTCAAAACTTCAAATAGACAATATACATACAAATGTCTATTTTACATTTTGAAGCACATAATTATACATAAAACTATGAAGCAAAAAGGATACATTGCAGAAAAATACAACATTTGGCTGAGATTTTTGACATTTTTAGTTAACTTATAAGCAATGTAGGCTATGTTAGGAAATAACGTCTTTTGCTAGGAAGTAGTGCTAATATAGGAAGTATGCCTTTTGCTCCCAACATATACATCACTCTATTATTAACTCATCTTCCAGTTGAATGTAATTTTTAAATTTCTTAATTTATGAACCTAAGTACACTGCAACAGAGAGTGAGATGTCAAATTCTGCCACAAAGGTACTCATTTTGGATACTTCTTACAGTACAGGTGTAGCTTTTACTTATTAATATGACTCTGCAGGAATCATCATTATTTTAATGATCATTAGAATGTGACAATTTACTCTATAATATATGTATTATTACAATTCCCACTAAGCTATCTGCCAAGTGATTGTCACTTGATAAAATGAAGGCAGAGGACACCTGGGGTTCACACAATAAAATGAGCCTCTTTTTATCTATCTCAGTAGATACTGCCTACTGAGGTAAAACCATGAATATCATGCTTTTAAAGATACAGAATGGGTGATTGAAAATGAATGTAAATGTATTATATTCTCTTCAGTTTTAACCTGGACTTATTCAAGAATCTTTGTAAATTCTTTTTTTAATTTTTTTTATTTTTCATCTTTGCTGGGATCTCTCAATTTGTAAAAGCTTAGGTTTTAAGTACCTATGCAAAATGGAGATATAATCTATATGATCCCAACAAAGAATTAATAATGTGTATTGTGATAAAATTCAGTTTGCCCATTACAAAATGGGAAAATGAATGGAAGGTGGAGAATTATAATATTCAGATGTCAAGCTTTATTGCTCTACTGAAAAGACTAATGGCTCAAAACAGCCAGTCACATGGCGTAATTCGTCACCAGTTTGTTCCTCTTTTGAGAGTGGCTAATTCCAGATGTCAATCAAAACCTCACAAATTCATTAGGTTTCAGAAAAGAAGAGAGTTGTGGCTTAACTCTTACACTTATAAGTCATCCTCTCTCTAAGTAGACAAGAAAATATTTTTTTCCTTTTTAGAAAATTAAATATTTCTATCATTACAAAGTAAAATCCCTTATCTATACACTGTTTCTTCCTAGTTCTCTCTCTTTCGCCCCCATTTCCTGACAACTGCCAATCTGTATTCTGTCCCTATGGAATTGTCTATTCTGGATAGGCTTTTAAAAAGAATCACACAATATATGAGTTTTGTGTCTGGCTTCTTTCACTTAGTATAATGTTTTAGAGGTTCAGTCACTTTGCTACATGTATCACTACTTTTTTTTTTTTTTGGCTAAGTAACACACACACACACACACACACACACACACACACACACACATATACATTCAATTGTCCCTTGGTATCTGTAGGAGATTCATTTTCTGAGAATGTCAGAATCTACAGATAACAAGTCTCTTATATAAAATGACATAGTATTTGCATATGAAGTATGGATATACTCCCTTATACTTCAAATCATATCTAGATTACTTATAATACCTAATGCCATGCCCACACAGCATTTCACTTGCATAGATTCAGTGTGTTACTTTCTTTTTCCTTCTCTTTTTTATTATTATACTTTAAGTTCTGGAGTACATGTGCAGATTGTGCAGGATTGTTACATAGGTATACACATTCCCTGGTGGTTTGCTGCATCCATCCCCCTGTCATCTACATTAGGTATTTCTCCTCATGTTATTCCTCCCCAACCCCTTAGCCCCTGCTATCCCTCTGCTAGCTCCTCCATCCCCCAACAGGCCCTGGTGTATGATATTCTTCTCCCTGTGTCCATGCATTCTCATTGTTTAACACCCACTTAAGAGTAAGAACATGCAGTGCCTTTCTGTTTTTGTGTCAGTTTGCTGAGAATGGTGGTTTCCAGCTTCATCCATGTCCCTGTAAAGGACGTGAACTCATCCATTTTTATGGCTGCATAGTATTCCATGGTGTATATATGCCACATTTTCTTTATCCAATCTATCCTTGATAGGCATATGGGTTGGTTCCAAGTTTTTGCTATTGCAAATAGTGCCACAATGAACATACATGTGTGTATGTCTTTATAACAGATCAATTTATAATCCTCTATGTATATATCCAGTAATGGGATTGCTGAATTGAATGGAATTTCTATTTCTAGATCCTTGAGGAATTGCCACACTGTCTTCTACAATGGTTGAACTAATTTACATTCCCATCAACAGTGTAAAAGTGTTCCTATTTCTTCACATCCTCTCCAGCATCTGTAGTCTCCTGAGTTTTTAATGATCACCATTCTAACTGGCATGAGATGGTATCTCAATGTGGTTTTGATTTTCATTTCTCTAATGACTAATGATGATGAGCAGTTTTTCACGTTTGTTGGCTGCATAAATGTCTTCTTTTGAGAAGTATCTGTTCATATACTTTGCCCACTTTTTGAAGGGCTTTTTTGTTGTTTTTCTTGTAAATCTGTTTTAGTTCATTATACATTCTGGGTTTAACCCTTTGTCAGATGGGTATACTGCAAAAATATTTTCCCATTCTGTTGGTTGCCAGTTCACTCTACTGATAGTTTCTTTTGTTTTGCAGAAGCTCTTAAGTTTAATTAGATCCCATTTGTCTATTTTGGCTTTTGTTGCCATTGCTTTTGGCACAAGACAAGGTTGCCCTCTCTCATCACTCATATTCAACAGAGTATTGGAAGTTCTGGCCAGAGAAATCAGGCAAGAAAAAGAAATAAAGTGTATTCAACAAGGAAAAGAGGAAGTCAAATTGTCCCTATTTGCAGACGACATGGTTGTATATTTAGAAGACCCCATCATCTCAGCCCAAAATCTACTTAAGATGATAAGCAACTTCAGAAAAGACTCAGGATACAAAATTAAAGCACAAAAATCGCAAGCATTCCTATACACCAATAACAGACAAACAGAGAGCCAAATCATGACAAACTCCCATTCACAATTGCTACAAAGAGAATAAAATACCTAGGAATGCAACTAACAGAGGATGTAAAGGACCTCTTCAAGAACTACAAACCAGTGCTCAAGGAAATAAGAGAGGACACAAACAGATGGAAAAACATTCCATGCTCATTGTTAGGAAGAAACAATATCATGAAAATGGTCATACTGCCCAATGTAATTTACAGATTCAGTGCTATCCCCTTCAAGATACCATTGACCTTCTTCACAGAACTGGAAAAAACCACCTTGGCTAGGCTGTCCAAGACAATCCCACCCAAAAAAAAAAAAAAAAAAAAGAAAAAAAAGAAAAAAAAAAAAGCTGGAGGCATCACACTACCTGACTTCAAACTATACTACAAGGCTACAGTAATCAATACAGCATGGTACTGGTACCAAAACAGAGATATAGACCAATGGAACAGAACAGAGGCCTCAGAAGTAATGCCACACATCTATAACCATCTGATCTTTGACAAACCTGACAAAAACAAGCAATGGGGAAAGGATTCCCTGTTTAATAAATGATGTTGGGAAAATTGGCTAGCAATGTGCAGAAAGCTGAAACTGGACCCCTTCCTTACACCTTATACAAAAATTAACTCCAGATGGATTAAACATTTAAACATAGACCTAACACCATAAAAACCCTAGAAGAAAACCTATGCAATACCATTTAGGACATAGGCATAGGCAAGGACTTCATGACTAAAACACCAGTGTGTTACTTTTTATGCAGCAAATTCAAGATTTACTTTTTGAAGTTTGTGGAACTTTTTTCTCCAAATATTTATAATCTGCTGTTGGTTAAATCCATGTGT